>SJYV01044462.1:272714-319668 GCA_006410875.1 Neotragus pygmaeus
ACTCTTGAGAGTCCCTTGGACTGCAAGGAGATCCAACCAGTCCATTCTGAAGGAGATCAGCCCTGGGATTTCTTTGGAAGAAATGATGCTGAAGCTGAAACTCCAATACTTTGGCCATCTCATGCGAAGAGTTGACTCATTGAAAAAGACTCTGATGCTGGGAAGGATTGGGGACAGGAGCAGAAGGGGATGACAGAGAATGAGATGGCTGGATGGCATCACTGACTCGATGGACGTGAGTCTGAGTGAACTCCAAGAAATGGTGATGAACAGGGAGGCCTGGTGTGCTGCAATTCGTGGGGTCTCAAAAAGTCAGATACGACTGAGCGACTGAACTGAACTGAAAGAAGAAAGGGGGAAGGGATAAATTAGGAGCATGGGATTAAGAGACACAAGCTACTATACTTAAAAAAAAATTGTGGTTGAATTAAGAAATACAAGCTACCATACATGAAAAGGTCTTAGAATACCCTGATGCTGGGAAAGATTGAAGGCAAGAAGAGAAGGAGATGACAGAGGATGAGATGGTTGGATGGCATCACCAACTCCATGGACATGATTTTGAGCAAGCTTTGGGAGTTGGTGATGGACAGGGAAGCCTGGCATGTTGCCATCCATAGGGTCCCAAAGGGTCGGACATGACTGAGCAACTGACCTGAATACATAAAATATATAAACAGCAAGGATTTACTGTATAGCTTGGGGAAGTATATTCAATGCCAAATAATAACTTAGAATGGAAAAATTTTGGAAAAGAATAAATGTATATATAACTGAATCATTTTGTTGTATACCTGAAACATTGTAAATCAACTGTTCTTCAATTTTAAACAGTATGCAAAAATCTATAATATATAGGTTCCTTCCTTTAAAGGAACTTTCCCTGTGGGGCGAGAAGTACATATACATGGAATTATTTAAAGCTGGATGGTGTGCTTTTGGTTCTTGGGTTAATTCGAGTTCAGAGAAGGCAGGAGCTATCCATCACAGAAAAAAAAAAAAAAAGAACAAAAGTCTATTTTGAAATAGAAGGTATCCATAAGGAAGATTTGGATCTTAGAAGAAAAAAAAAAAAAAAAACCCCTTCAAACCATCTTATACATAACAATTGTGTGTGATAACTCTATACTTCTCCTGAGTTCAGGAACTAAACACCTTAGTCACTCAGGGTAAACTTGTTAGAGACACCAACTAAAGGGAAGAATATTTTGTTCTTGCAGCTTCATTTTGACATGGCTCATTCCTTAAATCTGTTTTGAGAAGGATGCCTCTGGAAATACTGCCCCAGCCTATGGCCTCTCTCACACTCACTAGATACCAGTATCATCATAGTCTTCATCAATTCCATGCAACAAGGTTCCCAAGCGTCAGACCTTGCCACTCTCTTGAAATGAACTTTGGCAAGGGGATCCTCAAGGAAGGGATGGTTCTCCAAGTAACTGAGGACACAGCACAGACTCTTGCTGGCTCAGTGTTACTCTGTGTGAGACTTGAGAGGGAATGTGGCCAGCTAGTTAATGAGCAGTCATCAGATTACAAACCTTCANACAACATATTCAAAAGCAAAGACATTACTTTGCCAACAAAGGTCCGTCTAGTCAAGGCTGTGGTTTTTCCAGTGGTCATGTATGGATGTGAGAGTTGGACTGTAAAGAAGGCTGAACACAGAAGAACTGATGCTTTTGAACTGTGGTGTTGGAGAAGACTCCTGAGTCCCTTGGACTGCAAGGAGATCCAACCAGTCTATTCTGAAGGAGATCAACCCTGGGATTTCTTTGGAAGGAATGATGCTGAAGCTGAAACTCCAGTACTTTGGCCACCTCATGCAAAGAGCTGACTCATTGGAAAAGACTCTGATGCTGGGAGGGATTGGGGGCAGGAGAAGAAGGGGACGTCAGAGGATGAGATGGCTGGATGGCATCACTGACTCGATGGAAGTGAGTCTGAGTGAACTCTAGGAGTTGGTGATAGACAGAGAGGCCTGGTGCGCCATGATTCATGGGGTCGCAGAGTCGGACATGACTGAGTGACTGAACTGAACTAAATAGGTTCAATACTCACAACAGTCCCTTGAGTTAGGTACTATTACTCTGCCACTGCTGCTAAGTCACTTCAGTCATGTCCGCCTCTATGCAACGCCATAGACGGGCAGCCCACCAGGCTTCCCTGTGCCCGGGATTCTCCAAGCAAGAACACTCTGGTGGGTTGCCATGCCCTCCTCCAGGGGACCTTCCCTGGCCAGCGATCGAACTGGAGTTTCTTACATCTAACCTGCATTGGCAGATGAGTTCTTTACCACTTTCACCACCTGGGAAGCTCCGTGGTCTTACGTGGATTGTAATTAACAATAGTAACAGGTAACATTTATACATCGCTTAACCTGTACTCTGAATTTATGATGTTCTAAGTGATTTATTGGTATTAATAGGTTTAATACTCCCAACAGTTCCATGAGTTAGGTACTATTATTCTACTACTCCTCATTTTACAGGTAAGCTTAAGTAACTTGCCCAGGGATACAGGACCAGTTTGTTGGGGAAATAGGATTGAACCCAGGGAGTATGGATCCATGCTACTACACTACTTTGCTTCCAGGAGGATAGCTGCTAATGAGAGTAGTTCTTGGCAAATGTGACTCTCTTCATTTTGCTTTACTTTGTCTACCAAATTGAAGCTTTCTGTGAAACTTCTGAGACCTCTAACATATACACTACATCAAGCAAAATATAGAGTATTAGATTCATTATCATGTTTAATGATAATATACCTTTTCATATGCCACTTGGGGTAATGTAAACTCAATCACTGGAAGATCCAATACATCTATAATATACCAAGGTTCTGCTGTTCCCACACAAGCTGAATCTTTAAAGTCCCTTTGTAGCTTAGAATTCATGGAAAATTCATTTTCAATTAAAAAGGAAAGCTTGCTTTAGAGATTGGTGATTCACCACTCGCTGTGCTGTCTTCCTTGAGTATAACTATTTCCCCTTTAGCACGCATCCACTTAAAATTCAATTTGCAGCACAACCCAATTAAATTTTCATTTTCTATTAGATCATTTTCTCTTGGCAACTTCAGAGGTGGTCAGTTTTAACATAAAAATAACTTACTTCTCATTAAGCTTTCATTTGATCAGAAACTGTATATTTATAAGATTTCAATTAGAAACTTGCTCTTTGAAGTTATCTAGTTAGAGAATAAATCACTGGTTCTTCTGTTTTTGTCCTCATACAACACCTTTTAATATACATCTGTTTCTAATGCAGACATCTTGTGGCGTTTTCTGCTTAAGAAATATAATTGTCTTATCCCCAAAGAATGTAATATTCTGTGGCCTGAAAGAAAATCTCTGTAGGCATGTAAAAGCCTAAGCCTCATGATATTTTAAGGTAGTGATAGCAAGACAGTGAATAAAGAGCTCATTGGAATTCATGTGTAATAAAGAAACATCATCTGTAGTTGAGTTCACTTTTCAGTTTTGAGTTGCCAGTAAGTTTGCACATTGACCAACATGAGTCCCTCAAACATCATAAACTTAATAATTATTAGGAGAAAATTCTTTAGTTCCTTAGACATTTCTATTGTGAAAATTTTACAATTCAATTAATTGGTCTTCCCAATTAGTATTAAATTCTAAATTGAATCAATGATAAGAGTTAAGATCTAGAAGAAATCAGACTATGAACAAGAAAAAGTTCTATAAAAGTAGAAATTTGAATTCATATCATATTGATAGTCTTCCCTAAACTACTTTATTGACCTGTTTTTCTTAAGTCAAATTAAGCACCTTTTTTATAATCTGAAAATGAAAGAAAAAACATATTTTGTTTGTCTTTTGATTTACTTTCTTCTACAAATCACTCATTTGTTTTTCTGCTGCTCACACTATTTTTACAGCTTTTTCAGTATGGCCCTGTAATCTTTAAAAACTTGATATTTAAATATTATGTAACATTTTAAGATGTTTCTAATTTGTTATTGAATACTTACAGTTTTTAAATTATTATTGTTAGGATGCATATAATAAAAATAATTTTTTATATTAGGTTATTTTATCAGAAAAAATAACTAAAAGTATGCCCACTGCTACCAATATTAGCATACTTTATATCTTTTGCTATGAGCTGTCAGACTTCTTCCTAAATGGTTGTAGAAATTCAGTGCTATCAACATTAGCACATCTTTTTCATAATGGCTGCTTTTATTTTTATTAATTTTTTTGCATCATTGTTAAATATGAAACAGTTTGCTATGTAAAGGAGTAGTAACTTTTCATTATCCTTTTGTCCCCCAGTTTGACTTCATAGTTGTTATCAATTGCTTTTGACTCTTTTATTGAGACCTTCTCATGTTATCTTTCCTAGGTCGGACTCTCTTCTCTGCGTGGAATACCCATTAAATCTTTGGAAGAGATTAAAAACCTCTTCCAGAGACTGTCTGTCCGAAGGTCGAGTTCACCATCTCTTGCCAGTGGGAAAGAGCCATCTGGAGTCCCAAACGCCTTTGTGAGCAGACTCTCTCTGTTTAATAGAATGAAACCAGCCTCACCTGTGGAGGAAGAGATCTCCCAGACGAGTGAGAGCCTCCAGGGCTCTGATAACTCAGCGTGTCCCACAGAAACTGAGAAACAAAACAGCGATGCAGGCATCGCAAATGGCAAGGTGGAAGCCCTCCCTGGACAGCCCTTGACCTCCAGCCTGTGTTATGAGGCTGAGAGCCCCGATGAAGCCGCCTTAGTGTACGCTGCCCGGGCTTACCAGTGCACTCTGCAGTCCCGGACCCCAGAGCAAGTCGTGGTGGACTTCGCCGCTTTGGGACCATTAACATTTCAACTCCTACATATCCTGCCCTTCGACTCAGTAAGAAAAAGAATGTCCGTGGTGGTCCGGCACCCCCTTTCCAATCAAGTGGTGGTATATACAAAGGGCGCTGATTCCACAATCATGGAGTTGCTCTCTGTGGCTTCCCCAGGTGGGTTCATGCAGGTCTGAGAAAGAAGTGATGGGAAGGGCTTCGTCTTGTAAAGGCAAACAAGCAGATCTGTGAGGATCCATCACACTTGATGAAGTAGGAGAAGCTGCCTAGGATTTGGTGAGAAAGCACCTAAGTTTTGGGGTTCCATAGACCAGGGTTCACATCTGTGTTCTTTTTTTTTTTTGAAAGTAAGAATGTTGTGTAACTCATGGCAGAGGACACAAACATTTAAAACAATAGATGTTACACTCAAGTATAGGGTTTCACACTTTTAGATAATTCTTATGCAACATTAGGGTTCTCAAGTATAGGCTTTCACATTTTTACAAAAACGAATAACATTTGTCCATAGTATAATCAGCAGATAATGGATCAAAGGGATATACTGTATGCAATATATGCAGTGCCTCTGCTCAGAGCCTAGAAAATGCTAAGTGCTCAGTGGAAGACAGCCAGCATCAGCTTAATCATTCTTACTGTCGTTATCACTGTTGTGGGAATGGTATTTGTATTCATTTGGGGGCCTTTTTCTCCCCAAGGAGAAAGGAACAAGGGAAAGATTTATTCTGTGGGGGTCCCTTTTATAAATGCACATTTAGGATTCAAAACTATGAGGCCTTTTATTTGTTATGGATCAAGCTTCCATTATTTTTTTAAAATGTCTGTTGTTGCATAAACTGGTAAGAGCACTTGTGTTTCATCAATTATTTCAGATGGACCAGGTCTGGAAAAACAGCAGATGATGATAAGGGAGAAAACCCAGAAGCACTTGGATGACTATGCCAAACGAGGGCTGCGCACTCTGTGTGTAGCGAAGAGGGTGAGGCTGCTTGGGGCACCCACTGGCTTCCATCTTTCCTGTGTTCGACCATCATTTAATGAAAACAAGCGTGTATCAAACCCTGATCCAGATATCTGAGAAAGTTCCTGGGCCAGTTTCTTTTCATACAGCTTCCTTATTCCTTATATATTAGTTGGTCAGAGTTTGTTCTCAAAGTATTTTGCCAGAAAAGTTTTCAGTAGATCTGAGTATTTTCATTTGGAAACTGCAGGATGGCTGGGAATAAAAATCCCTGGATCCTACTCTCTGGCTCTCAGTACCTTGTAAATGTCATTCCTCTGTCTTGTAGCATTTTTAATGAATGAGGCCAGGGACTGGCCTTTATTTTCCCCTTAGAAGTTCTTGATATTTTTTCCTTGTTTGCTTGTACATCTTTATCTATAAATCCAGATAAATTCCCTAAATATTATCTCAGTTTTGATTATTCTCTATGTAGAATAATCCTGAGACCTAGTTTTTCCTTTCTACATAAAAAATTATGTAATAAGAAAGTAGAGTTCCAACAAGTGATTTGAGGGGTGTTACTACCAAAACCCTCCCTGGGAGCCTGGGAGAAACTGAGATACGGAGTCTTTTAAGAGTAAATTTGTCACGTTTTTTTGTGCCCCTTGGCCAGTGGGGCCTGGCTTCAGTACTGACCAAGTCCAGCTGCTCAGCCGTAATGTGTGCTTTGTGCTAAGTTGCTTTAGTTGTGTCTGACCCTTTGCAACCCTGTGGACCCACCAGGCTCCTCTGTCCATGGGCTTCTCCAGGCAGGAATACTGGAATAGGTTCCCATTTCCTTCTCCAAGGCACTTTCCTGACCCAGGGGTTGAACCCGCATCTTTTTATGTATCCTGCATTGGCAGGCTCTTTACCACTAGTGCCACCTGGGAAGCCCACTCAGGTGTAATAAGCCTATGCAATGCCTTACACCTTTAGATTCCCCTCCCTTATTAATAAGCCAAGACATGCCGAGTTCCATCCCTACACCTGTATCCCTAAATGCACACCTAGGTAATGTTTCTTCCTTCAGTGGAGATTCAGCTAGCTCATTGATGAGAGCTGTGGCAGGAGAAGATGGGGAAGTCTACTTAAGGTAGGGAAGGAGAGTCTAGTAAGGCCTAGGGCAAGGAAAGGATGTACTTATGGGAAAGGGAAGGGAGTCTGCTGTCAAGATATAGCTAAGACTTTGTTTCTTGTCCTTCAGTGTTTTATCTGTCAGCCCCCACAGGGGAAATACTGGAGGAGAANTAACTGAATGAAATCCCCTCAATCCCCCTAGAAGAAAGCTAGCCAGAAGGAGAGCAAGTGAGTTTGATAAACTCATTGATTGCTAAGGCTTTCCTCCCCCAATATTACTTTTTTGTATATGATTTTGGTCTGAGGGGTCAACATTTCATTTGACCCCTTGAAGCTACTGGAGTGGTTTGCATAGTTCAGAACAGGATCAGCTAACAGATGGAGTTCCATCATAGTTTAGGCGAGCTTCAGCTGGCTTTTGTTTCTTACAAGCCCTATTGAACTCTGGTTATTTTTTAGGTGCTACTGGCATTGAAGATCGTCTGCAGGAGGGGGTCCCCGAGGCTATAGAAGCCCTNGTCTGAGGGATCAACATTTCATTCTTGAAGCTACTGGAGTGGTTTGCATAGTTCAGAACAGGTTCAGCTAACAGATGGGGTTCCATCATAGTTTAGGCGAGCTTCAGCTGGCTTTTGTTTCTTACAAGCCCTATTGAACTCCGGTTATTTTTTAGGTGCTACTGGCATTGAAGATCGTCTGCAGGAGGGGGTCCCCGAGGCTATAGAAGCCCTTCACAAAGCTGGAATCAAGATCTGGATGCTGACAGGGGACAAACAGGAGACAGCTGTCAATATTGCTTATGCGTGCAAATTACTGGAGCCAAATGACAAGCTCTTTACCCTCAATACTGAAAGCAAAGTATGTACCCTGAGATTAGCCCAGTCTCCTTTTTTCCAAAGCCAGTGGAATACTTGTGATTTCATGACTGTTAGGAGAAAGAAAAACCAATAACCATTAGCTCCTTGATAATTCTTCTGTCCAGCAGTGGGACTTCCCTGGTGGCTCAGTTGGTAAAGAATCGGGCCTGCGATGCAGGAGACCTGGGTTCGACCCCTGGGTCAGAAAGGTCCCCTGGAGAAGGAAATGGCAACCCACTCCAGTATTCTTGCCTGGAGAATCCCATGGACAGAGGAGCCTGGCCGGCTACAGTCCATTTGGTCAGAGGAGTCAGACACGACTTAGTGACTGTACTGCTACTTCCGTCCAGCAATGTAGCTTGTTTAGTTATCTTAAAAGCTTGGAAAATATAATGATTCAAAGGAAAAAATTCCCATTGAAAGAATTTCCAATGGATTTGCTTCTCTCTTACCCCCATATTGAATTGTCACTGAGTTGACCAGATTTAGCCCATGATGACAAAATATGTCAAGATGTGAGGCAGGCATCTACCTCCCTTTCAAGCTGAGGGGAAGTGATTTCTGGTGTAATTGTGTGAATATTTCCCTGATAATTCTAAAATTAGGCTCAGAGGATAATGTTGCCCTCTAGTGGCAAATCTTATATAGTGCACCTGAGAATATCAAAAGTTGAAAGAACTTGAAGGGAAAAAAGTTTTTTCTTCTCCTTTTTTAAGGAGAAGGAATTTAAAAGGTTTGGATTCAGCCTATATTTTGCAATACCCTCTTCCCTCCAGCCCTGTCACTAATCTCTAACACAAATAATCTAATTAAATAGGCATTTTATTGAANAATATCAAAAGTTGAAAGAACTTGAAGGGAAAAAAGTTTTTTCTTCTTTTTTAAGGAGAAGGAATTTAAAAGGTTTGGATTCAGCCTATATTTTGCAATACCCTCTTCCCTCCAGCCCTGTCACTAATCTCTAACACAAATAATCTAATTACATAGGCATTTTATTGAAGATTCTTAATACAGTGACACTAAGAATTTGTGCGTGTTGTATAATTTGCTTGGAAAACCTTCCTCCTTCCTTCCTAAGTTGTCAGACTCCATCAGTCATGTTCATTTTGTCATATCAACCTGCCTCTCAGAAGTTCTCTGGAACTCGCCACCCGGATCGTGTCTTGGGTCTTGGCCACAGGCTACCATGTTTGATTAGCCATGGTTTTATGGTCAGTCGTCAGTCAGTACCCAACTAGACGGTACATTTTGAGGGAAGAGAATTTTCCTTAATACAGACTGAGTTCTCCTTGGCAGTGGACAGTGGCCCAGGAACCCAAAAACTAGCAGCCAGATCCCAGTATCAGCGAGGGAGTTAGCACCAGAAAATGCCTGGTCATTTTAGTCACTAAAATGGATGTGCCCTTAAGTCTGATAAGACCTGGATTCAAATGCTTAGCCTGCCAGTGACCAGGTATGTGGCTTTTGGGAGTTAAACACCTGAGTCATTTTCCTTAACCTGTGAGAGTAATGCCTATTTCATAGCATTGTTGTGCGTATTAAATGGGAAAATATAAATTGTCTCATATGGCCCCTGGCGGATGTAAGGGCTCCCCCGGTGCTTCACTGGTAAAGAACCCACCTGTCACTCTAGGAGATGTGAGTTCAATCCCTGGGTTGGGAAGATCCCCCAGAAAACAAAATGGCAACCTACTCCAGTATTCTTGCCTGGGAAATCACCTGGACAGATGGGTCTGGCGGGCTACAGTCCATAGGGTTGCAAACGAGTCGGACATGACTTAGCAACTAAACAGCTCGCAACAGGTTAATAGGCATCTTGATTTTCAATGACTGCCGAGTATGTTACCTTCCAAATGTACCATTTTAATTTAACCAAACTCCAGAGGGTTTTTAAAGATAATTTTTTACTACTACATTTTGAGCCTCTAATGAACATATTTGATTCTGGGGACATTTGAGGTGTATGGGATCAGATTTGTACCCATGGTAAAGGTTGCCAGGTAGCTCCATTTTGAACTTGAATCTCTTGTTTATTGTGTATGTGGTTATTAAGTCTTTGTATCCATGTGTGCCTACATATCCATTCCTACTTTTCATCTATTTTATTGTGGGTTGAGAAATATTTGATAAAACAGCATTTGAAATAAGAGAAAATAGCCTCTGAGTGAGAAACTCTTTCATGAATAAATTTTTTTAGACTGTATAAACTTAAATGCACTGCTCTAGGCTTTTGTTTGACTCTGTCCTTTGTGTCATTTGACACTATAGTTTCTGGTTAAATTTATTGTGCTTGTTTTGAGTAGAATTCATCAATGAATATTTATTGAGTGACTAACTTGGTCCTCTTTTAGGTGTTCTGGTTTCAAAAATAAATTAAAAGTGCTGTCTGTCTTCAGAGACCTTCCTAGTAAGCCTGGGGTGAGGAGAGTTGGAGGGATTGTATGCAAACCAACCGTGCTGAGTCCGCCAAGAACAGAACCAGAATGTTAGCTCAGTGAGGGTGGGGACTTCCGGTTCATTGACTTGTCCCCAGCACCTAGAATTCTCAGTAAATAGTTAAGTGAATGGGTGAATGGATGTGTTGAATCAAAAAGAAGAGAAAAATAATAATTACTGTTTTAAATTCTGAGTATTGTGCTTTACACTAGGAGCTTTGCATGTATTTCACTTCTTCCTCACAACAACAGTATGATGTAGACGTTTGTATTTTTCAGTTAGAAAGTTGAGGGTGAGAGAGGTTATATAATTTGCCTAAAGCCAAGCACATAGAAAATGGAAGAATGAGAGCAGAGGGCACTTGAGATTTATAGTTTGAGAAGTAAACTGCACAAATATTTGTAAACTGCACAAATAACAAATCTTACACCTATTTCTCAGTTGTATAGTTGGAAGTGAGATGTTCCTCATCCATTTATCCCCTTCCCACATACACATAGAAGTCTCTGCAGAAGAGCTGTGAGGTCTTCAAAAGGAACCTGTTACTCCCTCCCTGGGGTTGCCTGGATGCGGCAGATGTTAAAGAATAGCAGTGATAAATTTAGCTGAAAGTGGCCAGCAAGGGAGCCCCGAGGCTAAATGTCTTTGCCTCTTGTTTCAAGAATGCCTGTGAGATGCTGATGGATACAATTTTGAAAGAACTTCAGAAGAACCCAGCTTCTCCAGAGCAAGCATCCTTGAGTGCGAGTTTACACCAGCCTCCTCCCACCCTGCGGGGCTCAGGGCTTCGGGCTGCACTCATTATCACAGGGAAGACCCTGGAGTTTGCCCTGCAGGAGAGTCTGCAGAAGCAGTTCCTGGAGCTGACTGCTCGCTGCCAAGCTGTGGTCTGCTGCCGAGCCACGCCCCTGCAGAAGAGCGAGGTGGTAAAACTGGTGCGCAGCCACCTCCGGGTGATGACCTTGGCCATCGGTGAGTGAGAGTGGAACCCAGCCCCATGCTTCTCCCTTTCATGTCACACCAAAGGCTGCTGCTTCTGCTTATCCTTTCTTCCGTACATCCCTTTGCCCTTCTATGGGTCTGTCCTTCTCCTCCCTTCTTTCTCTCCATCCCCCGACTGCCCCCCCTTTGCCCTCCATCACCTATTAAAGNTTCTCCCTTTCATGTCACACCAAAGGCTGCTGCTTCTGCTTATCCTTTCTTCCGTACATCCCTTTGCCCTTCTATGGGTCTGTCCTTCTCCTCCCTTCTTTCTCTCCATCCCCCGACTGCCCCCCCTTTGCCCTCCATCACCTATTTGGCCCCCTGTTATGAGTCAGGTGGTAGAGATGTGATATAGAAAACAACATAATAGGAGTCTGTGTTACATATCAGATTCCCAGATCACCTGGGTTAGGAGGGTTATGTAGTTCAACATAGACCTGATAAGTCCCTGAGTTCTACTTTCAAGAAAGTTAAAGTCAGGAAAATGAACAATTCATTTATTTATTCGTTCAACAACTGCTATTGAGTGCCTTCTATGTACCAGGCATTATCCTAGGCAGTGGAGAAAGATGAGTCTACGAAACCAACAGAGTACCTTTTCTTAAGGAGCTTACATCTAGGAGGAGGGCAACAAAAAGGTATAGAGATTTAAGATGTCAGATAGTGACAAGTGCTATTGAAAAAATGAAAGTCAAGGGATGAAGAGCATTGGGGGAGGGGGAAGGGGCTGCTATTTAAAACAGGTTTTTCAGAGATAGTCTTACTGATTAGATGGTATGAGCAGAGACTTGACAAAGCAGCCACAGGAAATCTGGCAGGGCGGGGAGGAGTTTCTGGCAGAGCAGACAGTGAAATGTCAGGATGTGGACCGTGCTCAGTGTGTCAGACCCAAAGCAGGTTGAGCAAAAGGAAGAGTCTTCTGCAGGTTAAAGAAAGGCAGAAACGTGGCAGGCAACCAGATCGTGTACAGCCTTGGAGGCCGTTAGGAATTTTGGCTTTTATCTGTAGAGATAGGGAGCCGCAGGAGGACTTTGGGCAGAGGAGGGACATGAGCTGCCTTAAGTTGAGAAGGGTCACAAGGACATAAGGAAGACCCATTGAGCAGCTATTGGAATAATTCAGGGAGAAGAAAACTGTGGCTCGAGCCCAAGTGGGAGCAGAGGAGGTGGTGGGATGTGATCAGATAATGGATATGGTTTGAAGAAAGAGCTGGTGAAATTTGCTGATGGCTTGGATATGTTGAAGAATAGTAGGCTTCAAGGGTGAGGTCAAGGGTTTATCTCTAAGAATATAAAGTATGGAGCATCCATTTACTGAGATGGAGTCAGGGGAAGCAGGAGTTGGGTCTTACATACATTAAGTTTGAGAAATCCATTAGATGTCAGCAGTGATGTTAGGTAGGCAGCTGGAGATAAAGTCTGAGATTTTAGCAGTGAGGAATTGGCTAGAGACATAAATTTGGGAATTGTAAGTCTAGTAATGATGTTTAAAGCCTTGATATTAGATAAAATCACCAAAAATGAATATAAGTGTAAAAGAGACACAGGGTGAGATTAAGTTCTGTGACACACCAAAATTCAGACATTAGCACAATGAGAACTCAGTCTTTCCCTTATAGTCTCTGCTTCTACCTGGATTATTTTCAGTCTCAGGTAGCCTCTCCCCTCAGGATGCTGTTCTAGCCACTGAAAATTCCCACCTTTCTATCTCATCCTATTAGCAACCCGAGAGAAACAATAGTACATGTTTTCAAGTTTCTGGAATAAAGTATCAGAACTAGAGTGGAATTCTGTTCAACTGTCCTATTGAAAGAACATATAAATGAGTGAATTGTTCAAGGCCCTGGATCCATATGTTCCTGAGGCTAGAGCCCTGGACATGTCAATTATATCAATTAAGTTGAATCATGTACCCATCTCTGAACCAATCACTGAGGCCAGGGAACAGATGGTGCTAATTCCCCGGGCTTTCTTCAGCTGCCCATCCCAAATCTGGAGATTTGTGTTCATCCTAACAAAACACGTGGACTCAGTCCCCAGGAAAAGGTAGGATACTTCATTAGAAAACAAGTTTGCTGGACAGTTGGGAACAACCAATGTTCATTACCAGTGGGAATGTAATAACTCCTCTTAAGAAGTTTCCCCTGTGTTGAGACAAGGAAATCTATAGCAACTTTAATACCATGTGACAGGTTTACTAGAGACACACTCAGTGGTACTTGAAACCTAAGGAAGGGGCATCATATCTAAAAGAAACATGACGACTTCCCTGGTGGTCCAGTGGCTAAGAGTCCACCTGCGAATGCAGGAGACACGAGTTCAGTCCCTGGTTCAGGAAGATTCCATATGCTGTGGGGCAGCTAAGCCAGTGTGCTGCAGCTGTTGAAGCCCATGCTCAGTAGAGCCTGTGCTCCACAACAAGAGAAGCCGCTGCAAAGAGACGCCCACGCACCGTAACTAAAGAGTAACCCTTGCTCACTGCAGCTAGAGAAAGCCCACACATAGCAACAAAGAGCCAGCATAGCCAAAAATACGCAAATAAGTATTGTTTAAAAGGAATATGAGACGGATTTCCCAGAGGAAGTGATGTCTAAGCTGAGCAATTAAAATCTAGCAAGCTGGGGCGGGGGTGATGAGGGCATGTTATAGGAATAGGGAAACACTAGGTGCAGGCCCAGAAGAAGCAGGGTATATCTGGGAAATTGGAAGTAGAGTGAGTGACATAGATGAAGAGGAGGCTAGCCCAGGTAAAGGATTTTCAAGTAGTACTGATTTGGAATTCTTCTGATGGCAATAGGAGGCCACCTTGAATTCCTGCTTAGCCAGCTTCCAGGCAGCTTGGAGACGTGGGGATTAGTTTGTTGGCTTGAGAGGCTGCTACTGATTTGCAGTTTGCATCTTTTCTTTGCTCCTCATCCGTTTCTCTTCTCCTGTCTCACGAAGGTGATGGTGCCAATGATGTCAGCATGATTCAAGTGGCAGACATTGGCATTGGTATCTCTGGGCAAGAAGGCATGCAGGTGAGTAGATGTTGCACACCCAAATACCATAAACTTGACCTTCCCATCCAAAGGCAGCCTTCTCCACGGTCATCTCTCTGTGGTAGAGTGAGGCTGTCTGCAGCTGGCTCAGAAGTGAGTGACAGGGCATTTGTCCATTCATTTGCTCAGTGATTATTTACTGGGTGAGTATTATGGTATTTTCCTGGGTAATTTTAACTCACTTGTTCAGTTTTAAAAATACAACGTGTCTAAATCATAAGAACATATGTGTTATCTCTGCAATAACTATGACTTGATGCTGAGAGCTACTAAAGATTTGAATAAAAGACATAAATATCCTAAAGAGAGAGGGAGAAGCAAAGAGAAGATAGGAGAGAATGAGGAAGGTGTGCTTGCCAGTTTTTATGTGTGCACATGTATGCATTGGATAGTGTTGTAGGCACAAAACTCAGATAGAGGCTTGGCCAAAAGACTGCTTGTCATGATTGGAACAAGTGCTGCCAAAAGAAAGTGGGCTGTGCGGCTTAGGGTTTCCTGAGAATTGTAAACTTTGATGTCTTGACAAAAGATGAGAAATTCAAATATCTCCTTTGCCTGCCGCGTTATTAATAGTCACGCGAAGTCATAATTGTATGCTTTTATATTCTCTTCATTGAGGAGAAGCAAATGCTCCCTCAGAGTTTTAAGGAAGCTGCTTTCTAGGGAAAGCACACTTGCCGAAATTACATCATGAATAGTAGACCAGAGAGAAGTGTTGTTTCATTGGATCATACTGGAAAGCTGAGTGGTAACTCCAGGCAACCCATTAAGGCTCTGTATGCATGCATTTTTGCTTGTTTCGAGAGGGTTTTTTTTGGGGGGGTCGGGGGTGGGGGGAGTCTGCATGTAAGGCTTAAACTACATATTTTTAAACAATTTTATTTAAGTATAGCTGACTTACAATGTTATGTTAGTTTCAATTTTACAGCAAAATGAATCAATTATACATATACCCAACTGTTTTTAGATTCTTTTCCCACATAGGCAATTACAGAGTATTTAGTAGCTTTCCCTGTACTGGGCAATAGATCCTTATTAGTTATCTATTTTATATGTGGTATATATATCAGTCCCTATCTCCCAGTTTATCCCTGTCCCCTTACACCCTGGTAACCATAAATCTGTTTTCTACATCTGTGACTTTGTTTCTGTTTTGCAAATAAGTTCATTTGTACTCCTTTTTTTTTTTTAGATTCCCACATATGTTTGATATTTGTCTCTGTGTGATTTACTACATTTCAACCACATTTTGACCAGTCTGAGCCTGCTGGAGGTCAGGCTGCCGTACTGTGTCTGTTCTAACATGTTTTGCTCAGGGTGACATTCTCTCCATCGTCTCCACAGGCTGTGATGGCCAGTGACTTTGCTGTTTCTCAGTTTAGACATCTCAGCAAGCTCCTCCTCGTCCACGGGCACTGGTGTTATACCCGACTTTCCAACATGATTCTCTATTTTTTCTACAAGAATGTGGTATGTAGCTCCAGAGAATTAATCCTTTTCCCTGTGGCCCTTCCTCTCCTGCTGGTGTAAGGGATGAATAGGGAGGGCCCAATGTTAAGCTTACTTTGCTTGTTGATGTTTGGGAAGCAGCCAGCATGACTCCTGCTGTCTTACTAGAAATAATCTGCTATGTTTCAGCAGCTGATAGCAAATTGTTAGGCTTGTCCATCTGCTAGCATTTTCTATTCCCTATGCATTTAAATTCAATTAAACCCTGTCTGATTCATTTAGAATCCAATTTTTGACCTTCTGTAAAATGATAGTGACAAGCAGAATTTTGAAATGTTTAATGCTGTCTGTCAGTAGAGAATGAAAAGGTTTGCTTCCATGTTACAGGAGATTACTTAAAAAAAAAAAAAATCTGTTGTCCCTGATGGATGTCCCATGTGGTATGTTGAAGATGCAGATACAAATGAAATCCTAGGATAGTGTCTTAGCCTATAGAGCTGGCTAGGACCACTAGATAAAGAATTCTATGGCAAGCCTGTAAAATGTGTTTGTACTTGGTAGCTGTAATTCTGAAAAGGGCAGAATTTGATTAGTAAGCATCTTAGCTTTTAATCTTCAACTTATCGCTTAAATTTCAGTTTTCTCTTTTATAAACCCATGTTGACCTTAGGTTGCTTCACCTAAATCCCTTCTTAGTAGGATGATTAGGTAAATATGTCATGATTTTCAACCAAATTTATTCTTGGTCTTTCAAGTCCGTATGTAGCAAGTTAGTAGTAAACAAAAATTTACATCACTGTTGAAATACCATCTTTAGGGAAAAGATGACTTTGGGTCATGTTTAGATCTGTGCATGTGTATGTTTGTTTATCATCAGCAGGAACATTTTTTTTTTCTTCTAGCACAGTGAACTTTTCAGGAAGCTGTTGGTACTTTACTAATTAGAATTAGCATACTAAATCACCAGAGTACATCATGCAAAATGCTGGGCTGGGTGAAGCTCAAGTGAAATCCAGATTGCTAGCAGAAATATCAATAACCTCAGATATGCAGATGACACCACCCTCACAGCAGAAAGCAAAGAACTAAAGAGCTTCTTGATGAAAGTGAAAGAGGAGAGTGAAAAAGTTGGCTTAAAGCTCAACATTCAGAAAACTAGGATCATGGCATACAGTCGCATCACTTCATGGCAAATAGATGGGGAAACAGTGGAAACAGTGACAGACTTTATTTTCTTGGGCTCCAAAATCACTGGAGATGGTAACTGCAGCCATGAAATTAAAAGATGCTTGCTCCTTGAAAGAAAAGCTATTACCAACCTAGACAGTATATTAAAAAGCAGAGACATTACTTTGCCAACAAAGGTCCATCTAGTCAGAACTATGGTTTTTCCAGTAGTCATGTATGGTTGTGAGAGTTGGACTATAAAGAAAGCTGAGTGCCAAAGAATTGATGCTTTTGAACTGTGGTGTTGGAAAAGACTCTTGAGAGCCCCTTGGACTGCAAGGATATCAAACCAGTCAAACCTAAAGGAAATCAGTCCTGAATATTCATTGGAAGGACTGACGCTAAAGCTGAAACTCCAATACTTTGGCCAGCTGATGCAAAGAATTGACTCATNAAAGGAAATCAGTCCTGAATATTCATTGGAAGGACTGACGCTAAAGCTGAAACTCCAATACTTTGGCCAGCTGATGCAAAGAATTGACTCATTTGAAAAGACCCTGGTGCTGGGAGATATTGAAGGCAGGAGGAAAAGGGGACAATTGAAAATGAGATAGTTAGATAGCATCACCGACTCTATGGAGATGAGTTTGAGCAAACTCCAGGAGCTGGTGATGGACAGGGAAACCTGGAGTGCTGCAGTCCGTGGGGTTGCAGAGTCAGACATGACTGAACGACTGAACTGAGCTGAACATTTAGTCAAAGTTTTAATAATAAACTTTACAAAAATACTTGAAATGCATAATATCTCTGAGTGTTGACTGTAGGTTAGGCTGTGATTTTAATGTAAAATTCCAGGACTTAGTGGTCTGTGACTTTAAGAAAGGAGCCCCTCTCCTAGGTTTCATTTTCATATCTTTGCATTTTTCTACTTCTATTAATATTATAATGCCCTGATTCAGCAGTGGAAAATCCACCTGCAATGTAGACACAAGTTTGATCCCTGGGTCAGTAAGATCACCTGAAAAAGGAAATGGAAAACCCACTCCAGTGTTGCCAGGATAATCCCAGAGGAGGAGCCTGGTGGGTTACACTCCAAGGTTAACAAAGAGTCAGACACGATTTAGCAACTGAACAAACAGCAGCAGTTATGATGCAGCCCACTCCACCACTCCCTCCTTTTAACTCCATATTTCTAGTTAATATCAGAAAGGGATGCCTCATATTCTTGGAGAGAGAGAATGTTTATTTGTAGAAAGCACATCACCAGGGAGCAGGGACCCCATGGTCTTTCTGCTCTGTAAACCCTGATGGCTGTTCACACTGAAATCCTCTCTACTTGTTTCTGCCTCTTTCTTGCCTAGCCAAACAGGGACTGGTTTGTAAACTATGGAGAATAGGGCCAGTATCAGAAGCCATTTGAGTAGGTTAGCTTTCTGAGACTGTGGTTCTTTCATCTTGAACAACTTTTGAGATAGTAATGAAGGCTATGGATTCAGTCCCCAGAATAGCACCCTAAACCACTATGTTTGCAGGAGCGATGCATAATGCATATCCATGGACCCTAGGCTAAGAAACTCTATTCTAAGGATTGTGGCCCCCATCCTAAAGTGTTCCAAGGTATCTATGGTGCCAATAATAATAATATCTTAATCAATTAATGTTAATTAAAAGGCAGTTTATTCTTGCCTTGAGAACCCCTTGAACAGTATGAAAAGGCAAAAAGGACACTGAGAGATGAACTCCCCAGGTCGGTACGNAAAGTGTTCCAAGGTATCTATGGTGCCAATAATAATAATATCTTAATCAATTAATGTTAATTAAAAGGCAGTTTATTCTTGCCTTGAGAACCCCTTGAACAGTATGAAAAGGCAAAAAGGACACTGAGAGATGAACTCCCCAGGTCGGTACGTGCCCAGTATGCTACTGGAGATCAGTGGAGAAATAACTCCAGAAAGAATGAAGGGATGGAACCAAAGCAAAAACAATACCCATTTGTCAATGTGACTGGTGATAGAAGCAAGGTCTGATGCTGTAAAGAGCAATATTGAATAGGAACTGGAATGTTAGGTACATGAATCAAGGCAAAGTGGAAGTGGTCAAACAGGAGATGGCAAGAGTGAACATCAACCTTCTAGGTATCAACGAACTAAAATGGACTGGAATGGGTGAATTTAACTCAGATGACCATTATTTCTACTAATGTGGGCAGGAATCCCTTAGAGGAAATGGAGTGGCCAACAAAGGAAGCCAAAATGCAGTACTTGGATGCAGTCTCAAAAACGACAGACTGGTTTCTGTTCATTTCTAAGGCAAAGTGTTCAATATCATGGTAATCCAAGTCTATGCCCCGACCAGTAATGCTGAAGAAGCTGAAGTTGAATGGTTCTNGACATGAAGACCCTCATAATAAGGTATAATTTATTCAGTAATGTTTTATGAAATTTTGGTTCTCCTGGTTTGAATGTATACAGAGTAGAGGACTGGGTAAAATTCTATGACTTTCAAATGGAAATATTTATAATTAAAGTCAACATATGGGGGTGGCAGGTGGTCATCTCCCTCAATAATGGCTATGATATGAGTTAATTTAGAAAGCTAAATTGAAGAGCAATGAGTTCCAAAATGCATAATCTATGCAGAGAAAATAGCACTTTGAGGCCTATGCCCATCAGTTATTAACTAATGCGAAAGAATGAACCCTTTAACATCCAAAACTTTGTTAGGAAAATTTCATGGTACATTCCAGGACCCAAAGTACAATGAGTCTGTTATCTATCAATTCCACCGTAAGCCACTCGGAGGGAAAGTAAGTTATTTCTGTGAAATGCTTGAAAGGATACCATGAGGTTCACTAGAACTATTTTTAAAAACTCCTTTCAATGATCCTTTATCTCTGATGACAGGACACACCTCCTTTCAACCTATTAACCATGAATAACTTTAAAAATGGGATTTCACTGTTTCAAACAAGACTAGGAAATTGTCTTGGCCATATGCTATTCACCATGAAAAGCAAATAAGGGGATGACCTGCCAAATTCTGATTTAAATAAAAAAGCATCCACGAAGTTGTAAGAAAATCTTGAAATCATCCTTACTTTTATCTTTACAACGAAAGGATAATGAAGTCATGTATCCAATGCTTATTATGTTCAGAAGACTTAAGTTTTGGCTTTCCATGTTAACACAACCAAACAATCCATAGTCAATAAACAAGGGAACAAAAATAAGCATTTGAAAATATTTCAACATTTATAGTAATTTCATATTGAAGAGATAGCAACCTTGCTGGAAGAGAATGGTGAGAAGAAATAATTAATAGTTCTTTTTTCCCCCTCACTCTAACTCTGCATTAATACTAGAACAATTAATGACTAGCATGAATTCCTCTATTATTTAATACTGGTCAATATTCAGAGCCTCAGTATGAAATTATAATCATATAATCACCTCATTTTCCATTAAAAGTTAAAGACAACAAAGGAAACATAATCTTCTTCCATAAAGATTTTTAACTACACATATTAGACATTCTAAGATGGGTTCTAGATGGAAGAGCTGACAGTCACCAGGTAGCAACAAGTAGATCAATACAATCACTGTATGTTTCTGCTGCCCAGAGTATCTGTACCTAAGTAACAGTCATAGTTTTATAGACTTGTAANCTGTCCATGGGGATTCTCCAGGCAAGGATACTGGAGTGGGTTGCCATTCCCTTCTCCAGGGGATCTTCTCAACCCAGGAATCGAACCCAGGTCTCCCACATTGCAGGCAGATTCTTTACCATCTGAACTGCCAGGGAAGCATCTATGAGGAGCATACCAAAGACAATATTGGGTCTGGAAATGGAGGGAATTGGTTCTCAGCCATAGCAGGGCAAAGGATCTCCTAGACAGTTTTTGCAAAATGTAGTTTCCCAAAATATAGTCCTGGAGATGCTGATTCCAGAGGTCTGAAGTAGGGCCTGGAATCTGTATTTAACAAATGCTGCCTCTGATTCAGTTGATCAGTTAGGTTTGGGGACTGACTTCTGAGGAACCTGTCACTGACTAGTCTTGAAACCATTCTCCATGACTCATGTCTCTAAAGCCAGGGATGAGTATGTGTAAGAATCGCCCACAGAGCTCATTAAAAATGCAGATTTCACATCCAGTAGAAAGTGGCTAAAATGACAAAGAGAGACAACAGCAAATACAGGTATAGCAGGGGAGCAGCTGGAACTCTTACAACATTGCTGATGGGAGTATAAAACTGCACAGTCTTTGTGAAAAGCTGTTTGCCAATTTCCTATAAGGTTAAACACATACCTACTCTGTGATCAAGCAATTCCACTCCTAGGAATTTACTCAAGAGAAGTGAAAGCATATGTTCACATAAAGACTTGTGTACTAGTTGGAGAAAAGACAGTCTCGTCAGTAAGTGGTACTGGGAGAGTGGACAGCTATATGTAAAAGAACGAAATTAGAGCATTCCCTAACACCACACACAAAAATGAACTTAAAGTGGATTAAAGACCTAAATATAAGGTCAGATATTATAAAACTCTTTGAGGAAAACAGGCAGAACACTCTCTGACATAAACTGCAGCAAGATCTTTTTGACCCATTGCCTACAGTATTGAAAATAAAAACAAAAATAAACAAATGGGATCTAATTAAATTTAAAAGCTTTTGCAAAAAAAGAAAAAAAAAGCAATAACCCATAAACAAAATGAAAAGACAACCCACAGAATGGGAGAAAATATTTGTGACGAAGCAACCCACAAGGAATTACTCTCCAAAATATATCAATACAAACAGCTCATGTAGCTCAATAACAAAACACCAAACAACTCAATCAAACAGTGAGTGGACGATCTAACAGATATTTGTCCAAAGAAGACATACAGATGGCCAAAAGGGCATATATCTTTTCATGCAGATGAAAAGATGCTCAACATCACCGATTATTAGAGAAATGCAAATCAAATGAGGTACCACCTCACACTGGTCAGTATGCCCATCATCAAAAAGTCTACAAACAATTAATGCTGGAGAGGGTGTGACAGAAAGGGAACCTTCTACGTTGTTGATCGGATTGTAAATTGGTACACCCATTATGGGGAACAATATGCAGGTTCCTTAAAAAAACTAAAAGTAGATCTACCATATGATCCAGCAATCCCACTCCTGGCCACATACTCAGAGAAAACTATAACTCAAAAAGATACACACACCCCGGTGTTCATTGCGACATTATTTACAATAGCCAGGACATGGAAGCAATTCAAATATCCATCAACAGAGGAATGGAAAAGGAGATGTGATACATATATACAATGGAATATCACTCAGCCATTAAAAAAGAATGAAATAAGGTCATTTGCAGTGATATGAATTTACTAGAGAGTGTCATACTGAGTGAAGTAAGANTGCAGCCAAAGATGGAGTAGCCCTATACAGTCAGCAAAAACAAGACCAGGAGCTGACTGTGACTCAGATCATGAACTCCTTATTGCCAAATTCAGACTTAAGTTGAAGAAAGGGGAAAACCACTAGACCATTCAGGTATGACCTAAATCAAATCCCTTATGATTATACAGTGGAAGTGAGAAATACATTTAAGGGACTAGATCTGATAGAGTGCCTGATGAACTGTGGACAGAGGTTCATGACATTGTACAGGAGACAGGGAGCAAGACCATCCCCAAGAAAAAGAAATGCAAAAAAGCAAAATGGCTGCCTGAAGAGGCCTTACAAATAGCTGTGAAAAGAGAAGTGAAGTGAAGTCACTCAGTCGTGTCTGACTCTTTGCGACCCCGTGGACTGTAGCCCACCAGGCTCCCCCATCCATGGGATTCTCCAGGCAAGAGCACTGGAGTGGGTTACCAAAGAGAAGTGAAAAGCAAAGGAGAAACACTGTGAAGTCACTCAGTCGTGTCCGACTCTTTGCAACCCCATGGACTGTAGCCTACCAGGCTCCTCCATCCATGGAATTTTCCAGGCAAGTGTACTGGAGTGAGTTGCCATTTCCTTCTCCAGGGGATCTTCCTGACCCAGGGATAGAACCCAAGTCTCCCACATTGCAGGCAGACGCTTTACCATCTGAGGCACCAGGGAAGCCCAAGCAAAGGAGAAAAGGAAAGATTTGAATACAGAGTTCCATTTGAATACAGAGTTCCAAAGAATAGCAAGGAGAGATAAGAAAGCCTTCCTCAGCAACCAATGCAAAGAAATAGGGGAAAACAATAAAATGGGAAAGAGTAGAGATCTCTTCAAGAAAATGAGAGATACCAAGGGAACATTTCATGCAAAAATGGGCTCAATAAAGGACAGAAATGGTAGGGACCTAACAGAAGCAGAAGATATTAAAAAGAGGTGGCAAGAATACACAGAAGAACTATACAAACAAGATCTTCATGACCCAGATAATTAACATGGTGTGTTCACTCACCTAGAGCCAGACATCCTGGAATGTGAAGTCAAGTGGGCCTTAGGAAGCATCACTATGAACAAAGCTAGTGAAGGCGTATTCCAGTTGAGCTATTTCAGATCCTAAAAGGTGATGCTGTGAAAGTGCTGCACTCAATATGCCAGCAAATTTGGAAAACTCAGCAGTGGCCACAGGACTGGAAAAGGTCAGTTTTCATTCCAATCTCAAAGAAAGGCAATGCCAAAGAATGCTCCAACTACTGCACAGTTGTGCTCATCTCACATGCTAGCAAAGAAATGCTCAAAATTCTCCAAGCCAGGCTTCAGCAATACATGAACCATGAACTTCCAGATGTTCAAGCTGGTTTTAGAAAAGGCAGATGAACAAGAGATCAAATTGCCAACATCCACTGGATCATTGAAAAAACGAAGAGAGTTCCAGAAAAACATCTTATTTCTGCTTTATTGACTATGCCACAGCCTTTGACTGTGTGGATCACAATAGACTGCGGAAACTGAGGAGAAGGGGATGACAGAGGATGAGATGGTTGGATGGCATCACCGACTCAATGGACATGAGATTGGGTAAACTTCGGGAGTTGGTGATGGACAGAGAGGCCTGGCGTGTCGCAAAGAGTTGGACATGAATGAGCAACTGAACTGAACTATAAAGTCACTTTATAGTTCATGAGCAGTTTCTAACTGGATCTTGATATTAAAGACCTGATGTGGTATAATTTTCTATGTCTTTTCCAGACATAGAAACCAAAATTTATAGAGATTTTTTAAATGACCTAAAATCATATAGTCATATAGAAAGTATCCCCTGGGACTTGAAACAAGACCCCCCCCTAAATCTGAGTTGAATGACGTTTCCTGTGTCCTACATTGCTTCAGGGCAGAAAGCTTTTGCTATTGCAGACTTCCTGCACATGAGACAAAATACTGAAACCATGTTGAATGTATGTGCCTGGCCTCTGGGATGACCACCTGTCCTGGTTTGCCTGGGTCTGCCTCTGCTTAAGTTGTAAGAGTACTATGTCCTGAGAAACTCCTTGGCCTCGAGCAAACTGGGATGGTTCACCATGAAAAAAATAATCGAGAACCCAGAAAGCAATTGAATGAACATTTGTTGTGATGGCTGCTGCCTACCAGCACGGGTCCAGCCTCTCTTCATCTGGAGCGAAATGTCTCTGTTTGAATCCTGGCTCTACCACTTATTTGCTGGGTAACTTTAGGCAAGTTCCTTAGCCTCTCCAAATGCCTCACTTTCCTCATCTGTAAAATAGGAACAACAACAATTTCCAGGTTGTTACGAAAATTAAATGAATGATTTATAAAGCTCTTAGAACCATGAGTGCCAGCACCACATAGTAAACTGTCTGTATGTGTGTGTGTGTTTTAAAAAAACATTTACCAAAAAAAACCAAAAAAAAGGTGTAAGGTCAGCTGTGGCTCTCCATTCTGTCAGCAAAGAAAGCTGTACTGAGAGGCTGAGATCACACCATTCAGAACCGCACTGGGGGGCATGTGTGGTCCTGGCTCTCATAGCAGACTCTTAAGATGTGACTTTTTCTCTTTGTGTCCCTAGGCCTATGTGAACCTGCTTTTCTGGTACCAGTTCTTTTGTGGGTTTTCAGGAACATCCATGACTGACTACTGGGTCTTGATCTTCTTCAACCTCCTTTTCACATCTGCACCTCCCGTCATTTATGGAGTCCTGGAGAAAGACGTGTCTGCAGAGACTCTCATGCAGCTGCCCGAGCTCTACAGGAGTGGCCAGATGTCAGAGGTGGGTGCTACAGCAAAAACGTGCACACTGATACGCAGCCATCGTCAAAGTCAGGCATCTTCCGGGGTGCTTGGCTCAAACACTCTGGTGTATTGAAACGTATCTGAATCATCTGTGTTTGTTTCCAAAGATCTCTGCTAACACAGCAGACATAACAAAGAGAAAGCAGAACTGTGAAAGACCTCAGGTGCTTCTAAGAAGAACTCCAGTCTTCAGACCTTACAAATAACATTATCTAGTATTTCCTAAACCCCTGGCGCCTTCTGTTGGGCAAACTACGAAGTATTCAGTCCCATTTATCTTCACAAAGCACTTTGAGAGAGAACCTGGTGTTGTTCCCTTCTAAGGTGAAGAATCTGAATTTCAAAGGGGCTGAGGAATTTTTCGAGAAATCTCATAGCTATGAAAAATATATATATAGCCGAACTGGGATGGAAACCCTTCTTAGTGTGGTTTTAAAGCCAAAATTAAATTATTCAGGTTTTACTGTCATGCGAAAGATGGGTATGATCTTACTGCCTCCCTCTCCCTACACCTGTGTGCATCTTCCACTTAATTAACCTCTCAGTCCTGTCCGCCCACCTCCGATATATCCCTTATATCTGTCCCCTCTCCATCCTTCTCTCCCCTCATTACCTCTTACCCATAATATTATAGTCACCAATTAATTGAGCTAGTTGTCTCAAGACTCTTTTCTTTTATCTAGTTTATCTTTTACAAAATTAATAACTATTTTTGAGATAGCCTTATGAACATTATGTGATGCCTCTTACCTGCCAGGCATATATATATGCATACACACATTTATGTATGTAAAGTGCTTAACATACATAAATGTAATTCTCAAAATGACCCTGCAGAATAGATGCTATTTGTAGATGAGGAAAGTCAGGCACAGGGAGGCATCTTAAGTAATCCACCCATGTCACCGAGCTCACGGGTGGTGCAGATGAACCCCAGTTCCTAAGCCTCTGCTGTGTTGCTGAAAGAACATTGATGTTATCTTCAGTCCTTGCGTGCTCCCAACCCCTTTGCTATTTAATGGCCGGAAATCCAAAGTGCCCTCATAAGTGCTCAGGATCACAGGGACTGAGGTGGACCAGCAACCTGTAAATACCTGTGAATGGACAAAGCTGAGAGCTTAGTCTCGTAAAATATTCTAGCCTTAAGAAGAAGTCTGTGTTAGTTAGGACTCTTCAGTTTCAGGTGATAGAAAACCAGCTCAAATTGGCTTAATGAAAAAGGGAAATATATTGGCCCCATAACTGCAAAATTGAGGGCTAATGGTGACATCTATTATTCTTTTTTTAATTTAATTTTTATTTTGTACTGGAGTGTAGTTGATTTACAGTGTTGTGAAAGACACCGTTATTCTTAAATCAGCTGTAAATGTGCTGGTTATGACTCCTTGGCTCAGCTGACGGTGACAGTGTTAATTGCTCTGCTGCTGCTGCTAAGTTGCCTCAGTCGTGTCCGACTCTGTGTGACCCCATAGACTGTAGCCCCCCAGGCTCCTCTGTCCCTGGGATTCTCTAGGCAAGAACACTGGAGTGTGTTGCCATTTCCTTCTCCAATGCAGGAAAGTGAAAAGTGAAAGTGAAGTCACTCAGTCGTGTCCCACTCTTCGTGACTCCATGGACTGCAGCCTACCAAGCTCCTCTGCCATGGGGTTTTCCAGNGGCAAGAACACTGGAGTGTGTTGCCATTTCCTTCTCCAATGCAGGAAAGTGAAAAGTGAAAGTGAAGTCACTCAGTCGTGTCCCACTCTTCGTGACTCCATGGACTGCAGCCTACCAAGCTCCTCTGCCATGGGGTTTTCCAGGCAAGAGTACTGGAGTGGGTTGCCATTGCCTTCTCCGAGTTACTCAGTCATGTCCAACTCTTTGCAACGCCATGGACTGTAGCCTGCCAGGGTCCTCTGTCCATTGGATTTTCAAGGCAAGAATACTGAAGGGGGTTGCCATTCTCTTCTCTAGGGGATCTTCTCTACCCAGGCATTGAACTCAGGTCTTGTGCATTGGAATTTGAGTCCTATGCTTTTCCCTGTGTGTATCGTTGTGACTAGAAAGATCATTTTCTCACCAACCAGGCCTGGGATATGGATCTTTCCTGAGGACAGAGCTTAACCACATGGACAGGATTGGGAACGAGGGTTTCCTGTCAAAGGGCTGGAGAAATGAAAATGAGACCCATGGTAAGAAATTCATGCATTGGGTTTCACTGGACTCACTGTTCTGAAGACACTGACCCAGAACAGCACATGTTACAAATGATGGCTGATGGTTAGCCTGAGTTTACATTCTGGCTCAGCGGTATGTGACCTTGATAACATGTAAGATAATATGTATAAAAGTTCAGCCATATTACACTCTCAGTGTTCTTGTTTTTACCCCACCCCTAGACTTAACCAGAAATTTGAGGAAATCCTAAATATAAAATGATGCTTTATTTTTGTCAATCCAACTTTCTTCTGGCTTGAACTGCCTTTCCAGACTGGAGAGTAAGTTAATATCCTTAGGCTCATGGGTATGGGCTTCCCTGATAGCTCAGTTGGTAGAGAGTCTGCCTGCAATGCAGGAGACCCTGGTTCGATTCCAGGGTCAGGAAAGTCGGCTGGAGAAGGGATACACTACCCTCTCCAGTATTCTTGGGCTTCCCTTGTGTCTCAGCTTGTAAAGAATCTGCCTGCAATTCGGGAGACCTGGGTTCAATCCCTGGTTTGGGAACATCCCCTGGAGAAGGGAAAGGCTCATGGGGCAGTCAATGCAAGGAGGAGGAAATCCTTACAATTCTTCATTTTCATCCGATTCATTTCGATCAAAGAACCAAAAGGGGTATTCTAAAAAAGTCCAATCTGACTTAAGGTTCAAAGGTAGGGGTGCAGGAATGTGTGGCTGATAGTAATGAAGTTGTCCTGCACCCCAGGTCTAAGTTAAAGTCCAAGTCCATTGAGGAAAGAAGGATAGAAGGGAGACCTTTAATGTTTTTATAGCTGGTGTTTCAGAAGCCCATTTGTACAGCCTGAAGACTATAATTGGTCTTTACCCTGGAAGAGTTGAGGTCATTGTTTCCTGCTGTTGAGCCCTGCTATCAGTTCTGTGCACACATTGTTCTACTGAGCTGGCCAGTTTTGTAATACAGGGTGATTGCAGGCAGTGTCCCAGCATGTGGCTATTGATAAAAGGTAATTGATTTCATTGATTTACCTTCCGGAACAGTTGTCCTTTCTGTGAACTTGGCCTCCAAACAAATTCTGTTTTATGTATGGGCCATTTCCTGTCTTTGGTGTCATGAAAGATAACTTTCCAGGGTTATAGCATCTCTCTACTTGAAAAGAGATGGGTCTGGAAGGCCGCAGTGAGAGGTGTCCCTTCCAAACAGCCGTCATCTATTACCATCTTTCTTCACCCACACAGCTTTCTGGCTTTAACTTCATGTCCAGATTTTTGCCTTTCAGTTTCCAGAGATCTCATGAGTTACTCCTTTCAGCCTCTCATTTGTTTTATCCTTGACACTTCCCTACTCTGAAGTCCCCTAATTCACATGACTGTGAAGAAAGTGTACTTGTTACCTTTTGGCTCTAGATATTTTGAGCAGCCTCTGTTCCCCTAGAAGCATGGAGCTATATTTTAACCTATCCCAGAATTGCTCTCTCTTGTCCAGTGACATTTTGGTGGCCTTTTTGACTCTGCTACATTCTCTTCCGCCCATTTGATTGTGCTTAGTTTATGGACACTCGAAGAAAGGCAGGTAGAAGATTCCATCATTCCAATGAGAATATTATAACAGAAGATACAGGGAAAGGTAGACTGGAAGCCATGACTCTTCATCACTTTGATTTTTCCAGAGGACAAAGAGATAAAAGAAAAAAAGATAGATGCCTCAAACTGCTTTTGAGGGCTGGGAGAATGTATATGGAGATTTCGAACACTTAACAAAGCTTTAGAAGACAGCTACCAATTTTGAAGAAAATTTTAGCCTCTATTTTCATTTTAAAGGAAATAAGACTATAAACATGTTAAGAAAAGGAAAAAGTAGCTCAAGGATATGATATATATGTTGTCATTTGTGTCCGTGGCAGACGTCACTAGTAAACCATAGCCCATCTATCAGGTCTGAATGGAGCCTCAGAATCCTTCTGCACACATAGTATTATTTGTTCAAAATTATCTTTTATTTGAAAACCTGTTTTCAATCATTTGACTGGTATTTATACTTGATCTTTCTCTTTCCTCAGGCTTCTGGTAGGAAGCAGTTTAGCACATGAAAAGTTAGGTAAAAATAGTTTATTAATCCAAGAAATATTTCTTGGGTACTTGCTATTTACCAGGCACTGTAGGCACTGTTTTATTCACTTGAATACAATAATCTATGTCCCACTTTATGAAACTTGTGTTCTGTTGAGAGAAACAGGAAATGATTAGGTAAACAAGATTTCTGATTGTAATGAAAGACTTCTAAGGATCCCTAGTGTTAATAGTAAATGATAAGTAGACAAAATCACTGCAGATGGTGACTGCAGCCATGAAATTAAAAGACGCTTACTCCTTTGAAGGAAAATTATGACCAACCTCGATAGCATATTCAAAAGCAGAGACATTACTTTGCCGACTAAGGTCCGTCTAGTCAAGGCTATGGTTTTTCCTGTGGTCATGTATGGATGTGAGNAGATACTTTTGGCTACTGCCTAAGGAAATGTCCTAAGTTCTGACATCAAAAGGTTTTGCAAAGATGCTAATATGTCAAGTGTCAGTTTGGGTTCAGTGGTTATGAGCAACAGCAATCTATTTTAGCTAACCTGAGCAAATAGACAAGTTATTAAAAATATACTGAAGAATCATAGTAAAACAAAGCAATGTCCTGAGGATTCAGAGTGACTCCAGAGATCCAGGGAACAGAAAGCAATGGATAAGCTTGTCAGCATGGTACTGTAGTCTGAACTGGTCCCAGTCATTTTCTCTCTACTCTTGCCTCATTTGTTGTGCTCCAAGTTCAGTCCCTGGTGACAGAATTCTATTTCCTTAGCTCCAGTCACAGGCTTTGGCGAAAGGAATGTTTTTGTCAAGATTGCACATAATTCTGGGAGTCTTCACTAAGAGAAGGGGAGCCAAAAGCGAGGTGCCAAGAACAATGAGTACCATATAAAGAATGTATCATTAAAGAATTGTTNTTTTTTTTTTTTTTTTGATTCAGCAAAAATGCTGCTTCTCTCAAGAACCCTTTCCTAACCATCCATTTTCTCCTATCATCTTCTTACTTTATTCATAATCCTAATAATAATTTATAATTCTTCATTTAATTCTGTGATTATACTATTCATGTTTCTCTTCTACATCAGACTGTAATCTTCTTGAGGGCAGAATTCTTCATGTTTAGTTTACCATTGTATACCAGTATCTAGGACAAGGCTGGCACACAGTAGGTACTCAAAAAATATTTGAATAAATAAATGAATAATCAAATAACCAATGTTTGGGGGTGCTTTAACATTTTACTGGTGATGCATTTTATATAGGAAATAGCTGGGTGAAATTACAGTTTTAAATGATATACGAGGTTATATCATGAGATTATAATTTTTTAGGTAGGGCTGAATATTTTTGGCATGACATGCTTTGCTTATAACCTTCTATAACCAAACTTTATAAGCCTAAAGTGTTACAAAAAGTTAGTATCTGCAGATACCATATGGGAAGAGTAAAGGGAATTCTAGAACTAAAATATTGGGGATTATTTTAGTATCTATTTAATTTAATTTTTAAACTCTTATGTAGATACTTTTGGCTACTGCCTAAGGAAATGTCCTAAGTTCTGACATCAAAAGGTTTTGCAAAGATGCTAATATGTCAAGTGTCAGTTTGGGTTCAGTGGTTATGAGCAACAGCAATCTATTTTAGCTAACCTGAGCAAATAGACAAGTTATTAAAAATATACTGAAGAATCATAGTAAAACAAAGCAATGTCCTGAGGATTCAGAGTGACTCCAGAGATCCAGGGAACAGAAAGCAATGGATAAGCTTGTCAGCATGGTACTGTAGTCTGAACTGGTCCCAGTCATTTTCTCTCTACTCTTGCCTCATTTGTTGTGCTCCAAGTTCAGTCCCTGGTGACAGAATTCTATTTCCTTAGCTCCAGTCACAGGCTTTGGCGAAAGGAATGTTTTTGTCAAGATTGCACATAATTCTGGGAGTCTTCACTAAGAGAAGGGGAGCCAAAAGCGAGGTGCCAAGAACAATGAGTACCATATAAAGAATGTATCATTAAAGAATTGTTTCTCACACTGCAGGGTGGGATAGAGCTCATGGCCTCTGGAAGTCTATTATCAGTAACAGCCATTCTGAGAATATGAATTGGTTTCCATCACCTTTTACTCACCATCTCACTGTCACTTCTCCCCGCTCCCTGTTGGTTTTTACCCAGCATCCCTTGACTTTAATTGCATCCATTTATTTAAACAGATCAACTCCATCAAGTTACTTGTCACTTGCCAAAAGTACTTCTTAAAAGGAAAAAGAAGTGAGAAGGAAGAACATTTGAGAAAGAAAAAAAACCATTGTCTTCAGAGGCATAAAGATCTTTTTTTTTAACCAGAGAAGCCCTAGTTGCTTTACAATGCTTTATTTTCTGCTGTACAACAAGGTGAATCAGCTATGAAAGTGAAAGTGTTAGTTGCTCAGTCAAGTCCCACTCTTTGCAGCCCCATGGACCATGGCCTGCCAAGGCTCCATGGAATTTTCCAGGCAAGAATACTGGAATGGGTAGCCATTCCATTCTCCAGGGGATCTTCCCAACTCAGGGATCAAACCTGGATCTACATTTATACATATATCCCCTCCCTCTTGGAACGTCCACCCATCCCACCCCTCTGGGTCCTCATGAGCACCGAGCTGAACTCCCCGTGCTGTACAGCAGCTTCCCACTAGCCATCTGTTTTACATGTGGCACTGCTCATATGTCAGTCCCAATCTCCCAATTAACCCCCCTCCCCGTGTCCACATGTCTATTCCCTATATCTGCGTTGGCAAAAGGATCTTAATTGAGGATCATCCAACATTTTCTGAGCATTTTGTGCATGTTTACAAAACATGAACTGGTTTTGTGATTTTTGTGAAGCTATCTAACCTGGAATAATACTGCAAGGTTAAGAAGAAAACAGAGAAAATTGGATCTTGTTTGAGAATTTTAGGCCTAGAAAGTAAAAAAGATTAATAAAAGCATTCTTCCCCCAAAAGACTGATAAATACCACCATGGTGTACACAGTGCTTTTAGGTGGGACTGTACACTGCACTAAATAACAGTGATGATTAGATAATGTGAAAGTGACTGTCTTTGGCTTATGTCAAAAAAGAAGTCTGTTTGGGACTATCATGTTTTCTCACAGTAACTCTTGCTAATTTCCTTTTGTAGATAGATCAGACCCCAGACTCAAAGCTGTTATGATAGAAAATGCAGATATTACATTTAAGGTAGTGATCTGCTTTTCTTTCTAAATAAAGTTATTTAATGAACCCATTTATAGCAAAATAATAATAATGCAAGCTCTGTGTAGGTATGAAGGTGGGTAGGTTATAGTGTGATATACAAAAACGTGTTTCTTGTTCATGTGGAGTTACTAAGGTTGCAGAGAACTTTAGAGTGATTGTCCTCCAAGAAGTGGCTCAGTGACACAAGCCATGTCTTGTAGCTGTACCACCTAAAATTATTCCCCCAAAAAACATCTTGGTCAAACATGGAAAGAAAGGAGACAGTGTGGAAAATTGCACACCTGCTCTTACATGCATCTAACTGGAAAGTTTTGCACATCCCTTCCATTCACATTTCTTTGGTCCAAGCAAGACACAGCCATTCTTAATTTCAAGGTAGTAGGGAAATGCAATTCTTTTGAATGTTTGTTAGAGGCAGAGAATGAGATATTGGTGAACAACAGTGATATCTACCATCTTAAATGGATAATGTTTGAAGTTCACTGGATTAAGTTATTATCTCAAAGAAGAAACAGACCGCTAAGTGACTATATGGAAAAATAAGGAGAAAATCCTAATAGCTCATGGAGCATGTGTGTATGTTAGCCACTTAGTTGTGGGGACTCTGTGACCCCATGGACTGTAGTCCACCAGGCTCCTCTGTCCATGGGGTTTCCCAGGCAAGCATACTGGAGTAGATTGCCAGTCCCTTCTCCAGGGGATCTTCCTGACCCAGGGATAGAACCTGGGTCTCCCATACTGCGGGCAGATTCTTTACCATCTAAGCCACCTGGAAAGCCCAAGCATGGACAATACAAAATGAGCTAGTCATCAGAATTACTTTGGGGCATTTGATTTCATTTTATGTAACTTAAGCAGTGATATGAGCTATTCATGAAGGATGCTCTCGTGCTTCAGTATTGTATGTTTTGCTCACTGATTTGTTCTACCATTTACCCACTGCTTAAATACGATGTTTCTTCAAAAGAGCAGATTTCGCCAGACTGTGGAACTATTAGAGTGTATTCATTTCTCTTCCTGTTCTTATCTTGCAGACTTGGATCCACATGCTGGTCATCGCTGGGAGCATCTTGGCCTATTTTTCCTTCGCCTTGGCTTTTGGAGCCGTGTGTGTAACTTGCAACCCACCATCCAACCCCTATTGGATTATGCAGGAGCACATGGCAGATCCTGTGTTCCACTTAGTTTGTGTTCTCACAACCTGTGTTGCTCTCCTGCCCAGGTATGGTATTTGTTTTATCATCAAGGAGAAAGCAAAATCATAGGTTTAGAATTCTTCTAGCAACTACTAAGAATAGATGGTTAGACCATCATGTTTAGTAGTAGAAAAGTCAGTCTGTGTGGTAGTTAAAATATTGCTTTTATCTTTTACCAGAGTACAAAAGTGGCTTAAACAAATGAAAAGATTTATTTCTTTTTCAAGGTAATTTCTAGTCTGGTTGATAGTCCACAGGGATAGGGCAGTTTTGCTTCCCAAAGTTACTGAAGGACTCAGATCCTTTCCTTGGTCTGTTTTGTTCTGCCATCTCCCAAGGGCTTTGTCTTCATGTGCATGACTGAAGCTGGTCACCACCAGTACACTCTGGTCCTGGATCCCTGCCCTGCATCTCTGCCTACAGGAGGGAGAAAGAGAAGATGGAGGGCATGTAGCTTTCCAACTTTCCTCTTTTTATTCTTTTTCATGATATGACCCAGATGTAATATCCATCATTGCTCATATCCCATCACCTAGAATCTGGATATGCAGAACTCTGAGTGGCTAAAATCTGGTAGTTTCTAAAAAGAAGGGGAGAACGGGTACTGAGGGACATGTAGCAGTCTCAACTAAAACCTGTAAACTTTGAAAGCTTACCTCCTTTCAGACTTCAGTTATCTTCCCCGTTTAACTCCATTTCTCATGTGGATGGAAATGGCTAAGATGTGTGCCTGGGTTTTAGTCTATAGGTTCTTCAGACTCTTTAGAGCTCTTCCCCTTTGTAGTTTTATGTAATGTATTTAGCTGAAAACACTATAGCAAAGAATTGTTCTCCCTTTATAAATATGATATAAACATCAAAATGATGATTTCATATTATTTGCTCACAGGGTTGACAAATAGGCTCACAGGCAACTCTGAACCGCTGCCTGTTTTTATAAGTAACATTTTATTGGAACATAGACATACTTACTAATTTATGTACTGTCTATAGCTGCTTTTGCAGTATAATAGCAGAGTTGAATAGTTCCAATACAGACTGTCTGGTGTCCCAAGCCTTACTGTCTGGCCTATTGGATGAAAGCTTGCCAACCCCAATCTGTAACATCGTCATAAGAAACAATGGGCACAGACCTTTTGTTGGGGGTAGACGTCCCTTCTAGAAATGCATAAGAAAACCCCACCTGAGTCATTCTGTGGTGGCTACAATCATATACTTAACAATATCCCTGGTAAACTGAGTTGCTTCTGTAGTTCTCGCTGTTATTACCAACTTTCAGATTAAAAACTGAAAAGATGAACCTGTAGAATTTATGAAGAAACACTTAAAGTTATGGGCTTCCCTGGTAGCTCAGATGGTAAAGCATCTGCCTGTAGTGCGGGAGACCCGGGTTCAGTCCCTGGGTTGGGAAGATCCCCTGGATAAGGAAATGGCGACCCACTCCAGTACTCTGCCTGGAAAATCCCATGGACTGAGGAGCCTGGTGATGGACAGGGGAGCCTGGCATGTGCAGTCCATGGGGTCACAAAGAGTCGGACATGACTGAGTGACTTCACTTTCTTTTAACTTTAAAGTTATAGCCTGAAAACTACTTTCAGGTGTATTAACAGTACAATTTTACCTATTATTGTTGTAGTAACCTGAAAAAACAAACAAGCCCCTAACCCAGCAATCCCACTACTGGGCAATATACTCTGAGAAAACCATAATTGAAAAAGCCACATGTACCCCAGTATTCATAGCAGCACTATTTACAGTGGCTAGGACATGGCAGCAACCTAGATGTCCATTGATGGATGAATGGATAAAGATGTGGTATGTATACATAATGGAATATTCAGTCATAAAAAGGAATGAAATAGTGCCATTTGCACAGAGGCAGGGGGAGATTTGACACAGACAGGAGAATGCACTTTGACCATGATAACAGAAATACCTTGGTCACAAGCCAAGGAATGCCTGCAGGCACCAGAAGCTGGAAGAGGCAAGAAATGAATTCTCTACAAGAGGGAGCACGGCCTTTCCAGCACCTTGATTTTGTTGTTCAGTTCAGTCACTCAGTCATGTCCAACTCTTTGTGACCTGATGGACTGCGCATGCCAGGCTTCCCTGTCCATCACCAACTCTTGGAGCTTGCTCAAACTTATGTCCATCGAGTCAGTGATGCCATCCAACCATCTCATCCTCCATCATCCCCTTCTCCTGCCTTCAGTTTTGCCCAGCATCAGGGTCTTTTCCAGTGAGTCAGTTCTTCACATCAGATGGCCAAAGTATTGGAGCTTTAGCTTCAGCATCAGTCCTTCCAATGAATATTCAGGGCTAATTTCCTTTAGGATGGACTGGTTTCATCTCCTTGCAGTCCAAGGGACTCTCAAGAGTCTTCTCTAACACCACAGTTCAAAAGCATCAATTCTTCAACACTCAGCTTTCTTTATAGTTCAACTCTCACATCCATACATGACTACTGGAAAAACCATAGCTTTGAGTAGACGGACCTTTGTCAGCAAAGTAGTGTTTTTGCTTTTAAATATGATGTCTAGTTTGGTCGTAGCTTTTCTTCCAAGGAGCAAGCATATTTTTAATTTCATGACTGTAGTCACCATCTGCAGTGGTTTTGGAGCCCAAGAAAATAAAGTCTGTTATGTTTTCCATTGTTTCCCTATCTATTTGCCATGAAGTGATGGTACTGGATGCCATGATCTTAGTTTTTTGAGTGTTGAGTTTTAAGCCAGCATTTTCACCCTCCTCTATCACTTTCATCAAGAGGCTCTTTAGTTCCTCTTCTCTTTCTGCCGTAAGAGTGGTGTCATCTAAGTATCTGAAGTTATTGATATTTCTCCCAGCAATCTTGATTCCAGTTTGTGCTTCATTCAGCCTGGCATTTCACATGATGTACTCTGCTTGCAAGTTAAATAAATAGCATGACAGTACATAGCCTTGACATACTCCTTGCCCAATTTGGAACCAGTCCATTGTTTCATGTCCGGTTCTAATTGTTGCGTTTTGACCTTCATACAGATTTCTTGTGAGGCAGGTAAGGTGGTCTGGTATTCCGATTTCTTGAAGAATTTTCCACAGTTTGTCATGATCCACACTGTCAAAGGCTTTGCCATAGTCAATAAAGCAGAGGTAGATGTTTTTCTGGAACTCTTTTGCTTTTTCTGTAATCCAATGGATGCTGGCAATTTGATCTCTGATTCCTCTGCCTTTTCTAAATCCTGCTTGAACATCTGGAAGTTCACGGTTCACAAACTGTTTGAAGCCTGGCCTGAAGAATTTTGAGCATTACTTTTCTAGCATGTAGGATGAGTGCAATTGTACCTTGAACATTCTTTGGCATTGCCTTTCTTTGGGATTGAGATGAAAACACAGATTTCAGAATTCTTGGCCTGCTGAACTATGAGAAAATAACGTTGCTGTTGTCCTAAGCCAGCACATTTATGGTACAGCAGCTATAGAAAACAAATGCAGACTTTGGTATAGGAAGGTGGGTACTGCTGTAATAAATACCTAAAAATGTGAAATAGGCTTTGAAATTAGATAATGGGCAGGTCCTGGAAAAACTGTAAGCTATGATATAGACTGTTGAATTTTGAGGCATGTATGCAAACTGTCAATAGAACTATGGATGTTAAAGTTTCTGCTGGTGAAAATTCAGAAGAAAGTAGAAAGCATGGTCAGAGAAAACGATATCATCTTGGAAAATACATAAATGGTCATTAATGGAATGTTGCTAGAAATGTGAGTGTTAAAGGTACTGCTGGCAAAGTCTCAGAAGGAAATGAGAAACTATTGGAAATTGGAGGAAAGGGAATCTTGGCAATATAGTGACAGAAAACTTAGCTGAATTGTGTTCTACTGTTATGTGGAAAGCAGAATTTGGAAGTGATGAACTTGGGTGTTTAGCTGAGGAGTTTTCTAAGCAAAGTGTTGAAGGTTTGGTCTAGTTTCTTCTTGTTCTTGTTTATAGAAACTTAGCAACTGAACAACAACCTGGGAAAATGTGAAGGAAAAGAGATTGAGGGAAGGTACCATTAAGTCCAAACAAACTAAATTTAGAAAATTCTCAGCCTACCCAGATTTCAAAAGTTGCTAAAATTAGGCAATTTGCTATTGGGAGTATGCTCGAGAGAGAGGGCCAAGAGTGTGGCTGAACAGCCTTTGCTGGTGCTGAAGAGATTGGGTATGTGACTCATGGATCCTCTCAGTTACCTCAACAGTCACCAAGGAAGGAGGTGAGATACACAGGAAAGATCTGTAGTGGACCCTCTTATCTAATGCCATAAATGCCCACAACATACATTGGAGACTCAACAAGGTTTTTGCAAATGTTCTTGTTGTCATTTAATTGCCAAGTCATCTCTGACTCTTTGCGACCCTATGAACTGTAGCCCACCAGGCTCCTCTGGCCATGGAATTTCCCAGGCAAGAATATTAGAGGATTGCCATTTCCTTCTCCAGAGGATCTTCCTGACCGAAGGACTGAGCCCATGTCTCCAGCACTGGCAGGCAGATTCTTTACTGCTGAACCACCAGGGAAGCCCCTAAATACTGTCAGCTTGGCCTGAAGGTGTCAAGTTTGTGGTAATTTGTTACAATAGCCATAGAAAACTAGAAGCTAGCATTTTAAAAAATACTGTGTGAACGCTTTGCCTGCTTCACATGTATTGTCTCATTTAACTTAACAGACTATTGACTAGGGGATTGTTGAAGAAACTAACACCTATGGCATTAATATATCTCTGGTCATTAACATGATAACATTAAGACTCTAATGTAGCTCTGTTGGTATCTCTACTTTTATTACAGATTTTTTTTTTTATTGGACAGTCAGGAACTCATTATTTTCTCAGTGATTAATAAACATTAATTTCATGTTGTTATCTCCATTTTATAGTTCACTTATCCTCCCTCTTTACCTCAAGAAGGGCCACCAGACCTTTTGCTTTTTCTAATCGGTGAGTATTTTTTGTGGCCCATAATGCATTCGAGGTGAATGTAATTCTGTGATGCTTTTTGTCACCTAGGTTTATATACAGAGTTCTTCAGGGATCCCTATTTCCATCTCCAGTTCTGAGGGCAAAACACTTGGACAGACTGCCTGCAGAGGAGAGGACTGAAGCTCTCAAGAAGTGGAGAGGGACTGGGCAGATGGATCAGTTGACGTCTAAGTATGCTGACCACTCAGCGGTTGAGTCAGAGAGAATACCCGTTTATGACTCATCTGCTGTCTTTGCAGCGATGTCGGCAACTGCTTGTGCTGTTGAGAAAGGAAACTTACCTGTATGTGAAACTGCTTTAGACTCAGACTTCTCTGAAACTAAGGCCTCAGGGATGGCTGGACCCTCAAAGGATTAAAAAAAAAAAGCGGGATATCCTCCTTGGAGATGCCAGTATTCCATCAAATTTGGGAAAGCAACTTTGAAGAGGCTTCTTTGCCAAACCAGCATGATTTGATTTTTCCTTAAGGGACAAGAACATTTTACTGGAAATGTTTAGAAAAGCCTATGTGATGACTTTTACTGTATGTTTGTGGATCCATGTGTAACGGACGTTAGAATTTGAACTGGACAGAGTTTAGAGAAGTGAAATATTTAATTCAGATGCAAATGCTTTCATGAAACTTTTTGGATTTTGTGAAAGCATTTCAGTTCTATAAATGCAAATATTTTCAAGAGGATTCATTTGGGACATATATTTATTTGACTCTGCTCATTTCAGTGTTCTTCTGAGATGGAGTCCTCCTGAGAAAGGGACCGCAGGGATGCCANAAACTTTTTGGATTTTGTGAAAGCATTTCAGTTCTATAAATGCAAATATTTTCAAGAGGATTCATTTGGGACATATATTTATTTGACTCTGCTCATTTCAGTGTTCTTCTGAGATGGAGTCCTCCTGAGAAAGGGACCGCAGGGATGCCAGGGGTCCATGGAGATGCATTCCTCTCTCGGCTTCTAGTCAAAAGAAGACTTTTTATGAGGTCTGCCTCTGTATACGTGCTGTCAGTGAGGTGATAGAGGCCATAGGTAAGGAAAATGGAATCAGTTGAGTCTAGGCCCCCTTGGCAATTTCCTGTATTCTAAAACTGACAGTAGCCTGTTCAAAATGAGACAATCAAAACAGTCTTCAGGAGACCATTTGAGGGTTTATCGTCTTTACCCTATAACTTTTCTGGCATGCAGATACTTTCAAGCTCTTTCAACCTCTAAAAATGAGATATTATAAACTGACACTGATACAGGTGATTCTCAGGAGAATTCTCTGAGGTTCTTAGATTTGCTTTTAATTACATTTAGGACATGAAAGTCTATACCAAGTCCATTGCTGTTGCAAATCATGTATGCTGGCTTTAATTGGAACAAGAAAACTAGTTTCTACAACTTCAGGTATTATTATAAGATCATGTATTCTTGTCGAGTTCTTTTAAAATTCTGTATCCATTCATCTGAAAATTATCAGCCAACCCAGAACTTCCTTCATGAAATCTCCATGCTAATGTTCTATGTCTGTATCAAGCTCTTAATGACTATTCAGCTGTGTTCTCAGGGCTTAATTTTCTACCTGTTGCCTACTGTTCTGGTCTGATATTTTTTTGTAGCCTTCTAATATTATTGCAAATGGTCTTTTATACAGACTGATTTCTAGCATATCCAAAATCCCATATGGCTAATGGAGGTAGCTATCTGCTTTCTTATGATTTTTTAAACTTTTTAATAAATAACATGTATTAAAAGCTGTCATAACTCTGATACTCATAAAATCCAATAGTAATTGGTACCAGAACTGAGAAGGAAAATCCCAAAGCAATACATTTAAAGAATATTGTTTGACCTATCTTTATATGGAAAAATCAGTGATGTCATATCATCTGTTATCTTCATAGCAACTAGCATTTATTCCTTGAGATCATCATGTTCTGATAAATAAAAATTTAGAGATATATTCACTTTAAAAAGATTAGTATCTAAGGAATGAGTCTAAAAGACTAAAAAAAGCTCAGTCTCTCTGATATAAATTAATTATCTGTACACAACAGTTCATGTTATGGGTCTACAACTTCTTGTCTACAATTCAGCAATCCCAGGAACTCTGAAAACTGAAAAAGTTTTCATAAATTAAGCACAAATACAATGTCTTAAACAGATACAAGACTATTTAATATAGTTACTCATATTTTGCCACAAAAAATATTAATAATTTTATTACTGTGCTACTAAACATTTTAATATTATGCTTTTTAAATTTTTTAAAATTCCGGATTCTGAGACACATCTGGTCCTCAGGCAGAGATTTGGAGTCTTTATAAAGCCTTTAAAGATTCTCATTTCCAAGTGAATAACTCTTATGCAGTTTCCTAAGCTGATGTTCCAGCATTTTCGGTAAGTATTCAGCATATTTTACCAAATTTAGGGGAGCCCAATTTGCTCCTAGTAACCAAGAAAAATTAGCAGTATATATTTGTGATATAATTTTTACCCCAAAAGATTTATAAAGGAATTGGATTCGATTCCCAAAATGTGTTCTAGAAGACAAAAATCCTTATCCTCTTACCAGGGCTAAGGTTTTCCTTGGACACTCAATGGGTGATTAGAGATTATCGGCAAACTCTTTCAGACTAATCAAAGAGTGAAAGTGAAGTCGCTCAGTCGTGTCCGACTCTTTGTGACCCATGGACTATAGCCCACCAAGCTCCTCTGTCCATGGGATTCTCCAGGCAAGAATACTGGAGTGGGTTGCCATTTCCTTCTCCAGGGGATCTTCCCGACCCAGGGATCAAACCCAGGTCTCCCACATTGCAGGCAGACGCTTTACCCTCTGCACCACCAGGGAAGTCCTTAAATATAAGAATCCAAGTACTAACATCAAAGATTTCAAGGGAGGAAAGGAAGCCAGGTTGAAAGAAGAAGGGAGGAGGTGGGAGAGGGGTGGCGAAGGGGGTGGCCTTACAGACGTCTCCCGCCACCTACAGATACCCAGGCGTTATGGGACTTTTCCCTGGGCCTCCAGAGAAGGGAGGGCTGGAACTCGGCCCTGCCAGAAATCAGACCAGAACCAGAATTCAACTTCTCTGCCAAGAGGAGGTGATCAGTCTCCAATCCTCAGCTCAGGCTGAGGTCCTTCGACCAGATTCCTACGTCCGGGACTGGGGGACTAGAAAAACAGGAAAGAATAGGAAGGGTTAAGGAGAGGAAAGAGAGAGGGAAGGGGAGAGAGGTCAATAAAGTCTCTTGTTCCTTACCGGTCGGGGCACTCTGGCCAGTTGTGTGTGTCAGGAGGAGACCAGGGACAAAAGGGTCCCAGTTGCGGCTGCTGGGTCTGGTCCATTGGCAGGCAAGCTGGCCTCTGAGTACCCCGAGTGGTCAGGATGTCAGTCTCAGCGAAGAGTCCCCGCCAGAGTCACCATTTGTTGCAGGAAGGTGGACCCCTTCCAGGGCTCGAAACTGGGTTCTTGTCTAACACTCGGAAATGAATTGTCCGAGGAAACACATCTGCTGACAAAGCAAGAGATTTTATTGGGAAAGGGCACCCGGGTGGAGAGCAGTAGGGTAGTGGCGTTTAAAAGAGCATGTTCCTGGGGGAATGAGATAAAAGACAGTAAATATTGATTGGTGGGAAACAGTGCCAACTATAATAGTGGAAAATGTTTTCTGGGGCTTGCTCCATGTTTTACATCCAATTAAAATTATACCATTTTATTTGTATTAAGGGTTATTTAAAATAACTACAGTATATACATTTCACTGAACATAAATTGAGCATAAGTTGTTCCATTATATAACAGAACTGATGTTTGTTCTTAAGCTTTCATACAGTTGTGACTGTAATTGAGTTGCTGGATTTTACATTCTCTATAGGTTTATACGAACTACAGAACAAAAGATGAATCACATGGAAAGTGTCAAGACAGCTTTGCGAATGTCACCTATGAAAACACAGAGAGAGTACAAAACGACAGGTATAAAACTGCAGGTAGTCTCTGGGGGCTGCTGGGGCAGCCCAGGCTGTGGAGGAAATCCTTTGTTGGTGTTCAGGTGCTCAGTCGTGTCCAACTCTTTGAGACCCCATGGACTGTAGCCTGCCAGGTTCCTCTGTCCATGGGATTTCCCAGGCAAGAATACTAGAGTGGGTTACCGTTTCATTCTCCAGAGGATCTTCCCAAACCAGGGACTGAACCAGTGTCTCCTGCATTGGCAGGAAGATTCTTTACTGCTGAGCTACGAGGAAAGCCCATAAATTAGGTACATGTGAAGGTTTGTGTTTTGAAGGTTTTTAGTGGGAAAAAAATACTTTAACCAACAATTACTTTATAAATTGATGTGCATCATGACTTAGTACTTAAAAGCATATTTGATTTTTTGTTTTAATTATCATTGAGAAGAAATGGCAACACCAGCTATTAAATATCTTTTAAGAAAAATTTAAAAATGTTTTTCTTCATGCAAAAAGTTTTACTGTGCTTTGAAATACATCTCTGTGACCTTATTGGTATGGATGAACAGACAAAAACTGAAAAATAATTAGGTGTGGGGTACAATTAAATTTCCTTAAACAATTGCATCTCTACTCTAAAGCAAGTCCTCCTTTAGCAAATTTTAACCTTAACTTGTCACAAAGACAGAAAGAAAATTTTCCCACAAATAGTTCCCTAGTTGTCAAAATCTCAGTTGGCTGATACAGAATGAACAAACCCCAACTCTGGGAAGGGTCTATGGAGACTTTTCTATGCAATTACAGCCTGGATTTAAATTCTAAATGGGCAGTCTTTTCATATCAAGTGCTAATATTGATGTGAAAAGAAGTTTGTGGTCAATGGGATTTGCTCTTTCAGCTACCTAAATGGATGCTCTTTCATAAGTTCTCAGAATTATGCAAACTTTAGAGGAATAATAATAACTTAAGCATGTAAATTATCTTGGCTTTTCATAAATCAAAAGCAAGCCTCTGATGTTATTGAAATTTGTCACCATGCTCTTATGCTAGAGAAATTTTATTTTGCTGGCAAAGATTCATTAGCCTGGGTCTCAATGTCTTTTTGTGACTGGACAAGAGGGAACTTTCTCTAACCTGTTACCCTGTTGCGTACACTCTTCTCTTTCCCAAGTTGACCATTTCACTTTACAGTTGAGGTCAGGCCTGCCTAGCAGAAGAATAAACTCTGTTTTACTTTGGTTTTTAAAAGATTTTCATTCAACTTGAAGTAAGAGAAAAACAGAACTGAAAAAAAAAAAAAACTGCATAAAATTCGACTGAGACAAACGTGAACATTTGCAGTGCACTGTGGAGCATCCCTGTCTATGAAAAGTGCTTCTGTACAGCTCTCTTCAGGACGTCCTCCACCGTCGAAAAGGCCATTTTCTTTGAATGTTGCTGGCAAAAGTCTCTGATCATCTTTGGAATTAGTTTAAGAGAAAGGTATGGATGTATATTTGTCTTTCAATCCATTTGACAAAGTATGTCACGTTGCTGTAAACTCCAGGCCCCAGGACTTTGGAAAAGCAGACGGAGCCCCATGAAGTTAAGCCAAATAATGTCCACTGTCCTCCCGGCTTCTCACAAACTAGGGGCCCACCACTGTCACCCTGCAATGAAGAGCAGTGGATGTTAGTCACTGGTATTTCAGAGCCCTCATGTGTCTATGCTATCCTGAGGGTAAAATAAAGCCAAACCCAGCTTAACCAGTGTCCTGAAAAATTTCAACAAAGGTCTCATTGTCAGGGTGTGAAGGGAACATGCTTTCCCCTACATAAACAGAACTTCCAAATGAACATTTTAAATCTTGATTAAAGAATAGAGGTGGCTTGGGAAAGGACTATATTCTTTTTTTTCTGTGAAATCGGAGGACATTTTGTCATTTCTTANAAAATTTCAACAAAGGTCTCATTGTCAGGGTGTGAAGGGAACATGCTTTCCCCTACATAAACAGAACTTCCAAATGAACATTTTAAATCTTGATTAAAGAATAGAGGTGGCTTGGGAAAGGACTATATTCTTTTTTTTCTGTGAAATCGGAGGACATTTTGTCATTTCTTATGCTTAATCAAAATATAAATTTTTTTAATTTACGTATATCAGGACTGAGTCCCTAACTGATCTAATTCTTTTTTGATCCAGTTTATAAATGTAGAACATGTTCAAGGATAGTTTTCTCACAAAAAATAGTGCTAGAAAAATCTAAAAGTATGTCACTTCCAGGATTCTTGCTGTGTGAATGAATGTATTAAGTAAAACACACTCAGGGGAAGAAAAACTTAATACTTACTATATTTAATAGATAAGAATTAGCATGCTTAAATAGAAAATACCACATAAGAATTACAGTAAAACTTATTATAATGCATACATAGAGATTTCATTTGCATAGAGATGTTCATTCTTAATATTTAAGTTTAGGTATTACAGTTAAGTGAAGTCACTCAGTCTTGTCAGACTCTGCGACCCCAGGGACTGTAGCCTACCAGGCTCCTCTGTCCATGGGATTTTCCATGCAATAGTACTAGAGTGGATTGCCATTTCCTTCTCCAGGGGATCTTCCCAACCCAGGGATCGAACCTGGGTCTCCCGCATTGTAGACAGACGCTTTACCATCTGAGCCACCAAGGAAGGCTAAATATTTCTTAGAGCCATTTTTTTTGGGGGGGGCTTGGGGGGAGTCGGCAAGAATACTGGAGTAGGTTGCCATTCCCTTCTCCAGGAGATCTCCCCGACCCAGGGATTGAACCCGGGTCTCCCGCATTGTAGGCAGACACTTTACCGTCTGAACCACCAGGGAAGTTATTACAGTTAAGTTTTATTCTATTTTCTTTGTCCACATATAATTAAGACACTATGGCTTTAAAAATGCTAATATTTTCTTTATCTGAAAAGATGAGAATATGAGAGATGTGTTCTGCATGGCCTCAAAAGAGAAGGATAGATACTCTAGAAAATAAGTATGTAGACTCATGACAGATATTTACAAAATACTCCTTGCTTTGCAAGAATTTCAAACTTGGAAGTGTATCTATGGTCCTCCCACTTGGTAATGTTGAGAAATAGAAATCATGTTTATTGATGCTCTCCTAAACACCTTCCCTGTGTTAGTTTATTTAATTCTCATGAAATAACTACAAGTTAATAATTATTATAACAATAATTATTATTTACATGTTACTACTTATAAATATAAATATTTAAATATATAATAATAACTGTTATATCTAATTTATCCCTCCCTGCTTTGGTAACTATAAGTTTGTTTTCTATGTCTATGAATCTGTTTCTGTTGTGTATATAGATTCATTTGTATTATTTTTTCAGTTCAGTTCAGTTGCTCAGTCATGTTGACTCTTTGCAACCCCCATGGACTACAGCACGCCAGGCTTCCCTATCCATCACCAACTCCCAGAGCCTACTCAAACTCATGTCCATAGAGTCGGTGATACCATCCAACCATCTCATCCTCTGTTGTTTCTCTTTCCTCCTGCCTTCAGTCTTTCCCAGCATCAGGGTCTTTTCCAGTGAGTCAGTTCTTCTCATCAGGTACCACTAGTTTGTTTTTGCTTCTGTTTCTTTTGCTTTTGAAGGCTGATCTAAAAAAGTATTGCTACAATTTATATCAAAGAATGTTTTACCTATGTAATCTTCTAGGAGTTTTGTGGCATGTCTTACATTTAGGTCTTTAAATTGTTTTAATTTTTATATGATTATAATTATGTATAATTTTTGTTGTAATTTCATTGATTGACATGTTGCTGTCCAGCTTTCCCAACACCACTTATTGAAGAGATTGTCTTTTCTGCACTGTATTCTTGCCTTAGAGATTGACCATAAGTGTGTGGGTTTATTTTTGGCCTCTGTCCTATTCCACTGATCCATATGTCTGTTGCCATGCTATTTTGATTACTGTAGCTTTGTAGTATAATCTGGAATGAGTATGTCTCCAAGTTTTGTTCTTTTTTCTGAGTTGCTTTGTCAACTCTGGATCCTCTGTGATTCGACATAAATTTTAGAATTATTTGTTCTAGTTTTATTTAAATGTCACAAGTATTTTGACAGTTCAGTTCAGTCACTCAGTCATGTCTGACTCTTTACGATCCCCATGGACTGTAGCACACCAGGCTTCCCTGTCCATCACTAACTCTAGGAGTTTATTCAAACTCAGGTCCATTGAATTGGTGATGCCATCCAACTATCTCATCCTCTCTCGTCCACTTCTCCTCCCACCTTCAATCTTCCCCAGCATCAGGGTCTTTTCAAATGAGTCAGTTCTTCACTGATCA
>SJYV01044462.1:319800-342990 GCA_006410875.1 Neotragus pygmaeus
TTTTGGGGGGGGGGGGGGGGGGTGCATTAAATATGTAGATTGCTTTGGGCAGTATGACCGTTTTTACAATACTAATTCTTTCGATCCTAGAGCATTGGATATCTTTCCATTTCTTTGGATCATCTTCAGTTTTCTTTACAACATTTTAGTTTTCAGTACATAGGGGTTTTCACCTCCTTGGTTAAGTTTATTCTTAGGTATTTTTTAACGTGATTTTAAAAACAATTTTTTTCCATTTTTTTCTTTTTGATATTCCATTTGGCATAAAGAAATGCAATAGCTTTCTGTATATGAATCTTGTATTCTGTTACCTGGCTGAATTCAGTTATTAGTTCTAGTGGTTTTTGTATGGAGACTTTAGGATTCTTTATATAGAGTATCATATCATCTGCAAATAATGACAGTTTTCTTTCCCTTCAAGGTTTTCCATTTTTCACCATTGGGTATTATGCTGGCTGTAAGTTTGTCACAAATGGCTTTTATTATGTTGAGATATATTCCCTCTATACCCAGTTTGTGGTGTGAATGTTAGCAAATTGAAGAATAAAAACTGTATTATCATCTCAATAAATGTATAAAAAGCTTTGGACAAAACTCCTTACCCATTGTTAAAAAGTGGGCATAGAGGGAACATAATTCAGCATAATAAAGGCATATATGGGGTTCCCTGGTAGCTTAACTAGTAAAGAATCTGCAATGCAGGAGACCCTGGTTCAGTTCCTGGATCAGGAAGATCCCCTGGAGAGGGGACAGGCTACCCACTCCAGTATTCTTGGGCTTCCCTGGAGCCTCAGTTGGTAAAGAATCCACCTGCAATATGGGAGACCTGGATTCAATACCTGGGTTGGAAAGATTCACCTGGAGGAGGACATGGCAACCCACTCCAGTATTCTTGCCTGGAGAATCCCCATGGACAAAGGAGCCTGGTGGGCTACAGTCTGTGGGGTCACAAAGAATCAGACACAACTGAACACAGCACAGCATGTGACAAACCCACAGCTAAANATGGCAACCCACTCCAGTATTCTTGCCTGGAGAATCCCCATGGACAAAGGAGCCTGGTGGGCTACAGTCTGTGGGGTCACAAAGAATCAGACACAACTGAACACAGCACAGCATGTGACAAACCCACAGCTAAACATCATACTCAATGGTGAAAAGTTGGAGAGCATTTCCTCTAAAATTAGGTACAAGACAAAGGTGTCTTCTCTTGCCACTTCTACTCAACAGAGTTTTGAGAGTCCCAGCAATAGCAATCAGAGAAGAAAGAGAATTAATAGTAATCCAAAGTATGAAAAGTAAAATTGTCACTGTTTGCAGATGACATGATGACTACATGTGGAAAATCCTAAAGATGCTACAAGAAAACTATTAGAACTCATCAATGAATTTGGTACAGTTGCAGGATACAAAATTAATACACAGAAATATGTTGAATTTCTAGACACTAACAATGTAAGATCAGAAAGAGAAATTAAGGAAACAATCCCATTTACTGTTTCATCAAAAAAATAAAATAACTTGGAATAAACATACCTAAGGAGACAAAAGACCTGTACTCATAAAGCTATAAGATACTGATGCAACGAATTGAAGAACACAAAAATAAATGGAAAGATATACCTACCATGTTCATGGATTAGAAGAATCAGTATTGTCCAAATGGCTATATTACCCAAGGAAATCTACAGATTCAATGCAATCCCTATCAAATTACTATGTCATTTTTTGCAGATCTAGAACAAAAAAATCTTATAACTTGTATGGAAACACAAAATATCCCAAATAACCAAAGCAATCTTGATAAAGAAAGAAAAGCTGAGAAATCAGGCTCTGTTACTTCAGAATATGTTGTAAAGCTACAGTAATCAAAGCAGTATGGTACTGGCCCAAAGACAGGCTTATAGATAAATGTTACAGGATAAAAAGCCTAGAAATAAGTCCACATAACTATGGTCAATTAATATGACAAAGAAAGCAAGAATATACAATGGAGAAAAGACAGTCTCTTCTTCAGTAAGTGGTGCTAGGAAAATTGGAGAGCTACATATAAAAGAATGAAATTAAAATACTCCCTAACATTATGCACAAAAATAAACTCAAAGACCTAAATGTAAGACTGGATATTACAAAACTCTTAGAGGAAAATATAGGCAGAACACTCTTTGATATAAACCACAGCAAGATAGTTTTCAANTAAAAGAATGAAATTAAAATACTCCCTAACATTATGCACAAAAATAAACTCAAAGACCTAAATGTAAGACTGGATATTACAAAACTCTTAGAGGAAAATATAGGCAGAACACTCTTTGATATAAACCACAGCAAGATAGTTTTCAATCCACCTCCTATAGTAATAAAGATAAAAACAATAACCAAATGAGATTTAATTAAATTTAAAAGCTTTTACACAGCAAAGGAAACCACCAAAACAAAAAGACAACTTATAAAATGGAAAAAAGTATTTGCAATGGATGCAACTAACAAGGGATTAATCTCCAAAATATACAAACAGCTCATGAAGCTCAATATCAAAAAAACAACCCAATCAAAAATGGGCAGGAGAGAAACATTTCTTTAAAGAAGAAATACAAATGACCAAAAAGAACATAAAAAGATATTCAGTGTTGCTAATTATTAGAGAAATGCAAATCAAAACTACACTGTAGTATCAACTCAGGCTAGTCAGAAGAGCCATTATCAAAGTCTACAGACAATAAATGCTGAAGAGGGTGTGGAGAAAAGGTAACCCTTCCTGTACTGTAAGTGGGAATGTAAATTGGTACAATCACTATGGAGAATAGTACAGAAGTTCCTTTAAAAACTAAAAATAGTTACCATATGATCCAGCAACTCCTAGACATATATCTGGGAAAAAAAAACAAAAAAGATACATGCGCCCCAATATTCATTGCAGCACTATTTAAAATAGCCAAAACATAGAAGCAACCTAACTGCCCATAGACAGAATGATAGGTAAAGAAAATATACTACATATATATGATGAAATATTATTCAGCCATTAAAAAGAATGAAAGCCATTTGCACCATCATGGATGGACCTGGAGATTATCACACTAATTATGTCAGAGAAAGACAAATATCACATCACTTATATTTGGAATCTAAAAAGATGATATAAATTAACTTATTTACAAAACAGAAATAGACCCACATGCTTAGAAAACAACATAGTTATCAAAGGGGAAAGGTGGGGAGGGGGACAAATTAGGAGTTTGGGATTCACATATACACACTACAATGTAGAAAACAGATCACTAACACTGACCTACAGTATAGCACAGGGAATTCTACTCAATGTTATATAATAGTATACATGGGGAAAGAATCTGATAAAGAATGGATATAATTGAACCACTTTCCNCTTTAAGCCAACTTTTTCGCTCTCCTCTTTCACTTTCATCAAGAGGCTTTTTAGCTCCTCTTCACTTTAATGTTGCTCAGTTCTTTTAGTTTTTGCTTGTCTGAGAAATTCTTATCTTTTTCTATTCTAAATGATAATCTTTCTGGGTAGATTATCCCAGGTTGAAAATTTTCTCTTTCACGTTTGAGTATATGATGCCATTTCCTAGAAGTGGTGATCATCATAACTTACCAATGCCATAAACCTAAGTAATAAGAAGCCCTGGTGGCTCAGTGGTGAAGAATCTGCCTGCCAAGGCAGGAGACATGGGCTCCAACCCTGGGTTAGGAAGAGCCCCTGGAGGAGGAAATGGCAACCCACTCCATATTCTTGCCTGGAAACATCCATGGACAGAGGAACCTGATGGGCTACAGTTCATGCAGTCACAAAGAATCAAACACAACTGAGCACACAAGCCTAGCTAATAAGCATAGGCCTTTCAAGGGGCTGACTACATTGTTCTGTCTGAAAGCCTGATTGATTTTTAAGCAAAATTTACTGGAAACATTTTGATTAGACATATTCCAGTTTTTCATCTCCTCTAATATAAAAGAATTAAGATACTGATTTATGCTGTGCTATACAATTTAGTGACTAAACCACCACTACCACTACTTATTTATACTAGTTATTAAAATGGGATATATTTACAGCATCCCTACATTTCCAGATCAGAAACTTAGCCACATAATTATTTATAATCTATTTTTTGGAGGATTCTGTGCTAATGTCTACACAAGTAGGAGCTATTTTTACCATCAAGGGGCCAAAAGTCCACTTGGATAATGAGAAAAACTTTACATGAAAGCAAAATCTAAGGGCTATAAATAAAGGAGTCTTCAAAAGAATGAGCAATTGCTTCCAGCTGGAGGGGAACATAGGATCCCCTTAAGAGTAGATTTTGAGCTAAGCTTAATGAGACAGGTGGACATGTTAGCTGGGAAACAAGTGAAGCAGCAGCAATTCAAAATGAAAGAAGGATACAGATAAAGGCACAGTTTGGTCCTCTTTTTCTTTTCATAATATTGGACTTCAGGCCAAAGTTTGTTTGGTTTCAATATTGAGTCCCATGATTTCTCCACCTTAACAGAGGACCATGGCCTCTGATACATTGATGTAGTTAAGGAAGATAATGAGAGGTTCTGATGAATAATTTTGCACTGCTGCTGCTGCTTGCTAAGTCATTTCAGTCGTGTCCGACTCTGTGTGACCCCAGAGATGGCAGCCCACCAGGCTCCCCTGTCCCTGGGATTCTCCAGGCAAGAACACTGGAGTGGGTTGCCATTTCCTTCTCCTAGACTTGGTTAAAAAAAAAAAAAAAAGTAGCCTTTTGTCTCTTTTCTTTTCTACCTGGGGTTTTGTTAGAGAGCATCTGGTATGTGTTTAAGATGCCCACGGTGTGGAATTGCCACCACTAAAGAAGTTGACAGGACCCAATTCTTATTAGACATTATTACATGAGCATGACTACACCCGTGTCAATGCTGGGCCTTAATTTCTCTTTCAAGAATCAACCTTCCACCCCCTCCCTTTCGTAGTTACCATTTCATTTTACAGTTGAGGTCAGGTCTGCCTGGCAAAAGAACAAACTCTGTTTTGCTTTGGTTTTTAACAGACTTTCATTCAACTNGTGTCAATGTTGGGCCTTAATTTCTCTTTCAAGAATCAACCTTCCACCCCCTCCCTTTCGTAGTTACCATTTCATTTTACAGTTGAGGTCAGGTCTGCCTGGCAAAAGAACAAACTCTGTTTTGCTTTGGTTTTTAACAGACTTTCATTCAACTTGAAGTAAGAGAAAAATAGAATTGAACAAAAAAGCTGTGCAAAATTAGACTAAGACAAACTTGAACGTTTGCAGTGCACTGTGGAGCATCCATGTCTGTGAAAAGTGCTGCAGAGAGCTGTCCTGAGGCACAAGTTTTTGGTGAGCTTCCGGGTCATACTGGCAACACAGAGAAATGTGTTCACATTAATCCTTGCTTCTAGGATAGTTAGTGGCCANGCAGTGCACTGTGGAGCATCCATGTCTATGAAAAGTGCTGCAGAGAGCTGTCCTGAGGCACAAGTTTTTGGTGAGCCTCCGGGTCATACTGGCAACACAGAGAAATGTGTTCACATTAATCCTTGCTTCTAGGATAGTTAGTGGCCAAGCACATTCATAACTTCATTCTACCACCTTAGTCCTGGGTGATGTGGGGTAAATTACTTAACCTCTATGGCCCCTTGCTTTCCACAAGTGATGATTGTGAGAACTCAGTGAGTTATTATAAAGTATTTAGAAGAGATACTGGAAACATCTGATAACAAGTTATTTTCAAAAAAACTTTCCCAAAGAGCCACACATAGAATATAGCTTATATGGACCCACTGAACCTATTACAGAATTGAATCTCTTTGGTAAGCACAGAGCAACTTACCATGCACGAGTCAACTGTGCCAGACTCATAGCCAGCACAGATCATCCGGTTGGTGATGGTCTTCATGTCAAAGTAGGACTGACATTGCTCCAGAGAAATAATGCGTACTTCTCCCTCTTGCAACTTAAAAGGCACTGGATTTTTTTAAAAAAGAGAAAGAAATAAAACATGAGGGTAAAATGACTCAAAAATTAGGCTAGTCATATAGGAAATCATTACATTTTTATATCAAGAAAACCATATTCTTAGAATGTTATTTCAAAGACAAAGCTCATTTAGACTCAATATTTTCCAATTAGAAGTGCTGATAGCAGTCTTTCCATTAGTCAAGCGCCTCCATTTTGTTAATGAGAAAATGGAGGCACAGACTGGTTAAGTAACCTGGCTCATGGTTTCCCTTTCATTTTTTACAAATGGGTTTTCTAATTTATTTTTTGTGTTTTGGTTGCACTACACAGCATGCAGGATGGATCCCCGACCAGATGTGGAACCCAGGCCTCTGCAGTGTAAGCACTGAATCTTAACCACTAGCCCTACCAGGGAACTGCCTCCCCCTCTTATTACATGCGGCAACATAAACAATAGGTATTACAGTGAAAATAATCAAGCCAGAGTTCTGCCCCAGATGGGAGGCTGCCAGCTCTGTGACAGCTCAGCATGTGAGTCCATCCTGATAAAGTTCAGATCATCTGTTCGGAGTAACAGGGGAATGATTGCCCCATCCTTGGTTTAAAAAATGTTATCTCACCACGTGCTACAGTAGCCATCATTAGATCAGAACCTTTAATCATAGAAGATGTGTCAGAAAGATGTCCAAAGGGAAAAGTGTCCCTTAGTGTCAGCAGAGAGAATGTATGAATTCCAGCTTGCCTGAAAGTTCTTGCCTGGGAAATCCCATAGACGGGGGCCCTGGCAGGCTACAGTTACAAAGAGTCAAACACGACTTGATGACGAAACAACACCAAAAGGTGGATAACAGGACACCGATATGTATCATCATCCCTGAGACCTGCAGTACTACACTGATATAGTTGTCCTGGCCAGTACTTACTATTAAAGAAAATAGCAATTAAATTCTTACTCTAAACTTTAACAGGTCAAGCAAAGTAAGAGTCCTTTACAGGCAGCTGAGAGACAGCAGTACAAATTTCTAAATTTCTGTATGTTCTCAATGGTGAAAAACAGAGTATTTCCTCTGAGATCAGAAACAAGACGAAAATGTCTACTTTCGCCACTATTATTCACCATAGTTTTGAAAGTCCTAGCCACGGCTATCAGAGAAGACAAAAGGAATCCACTTTGGAAAAGAAGAAAAAACTCTCACTGTTTGCAAAGTCACTCAGTGTTGTCCGACTCTTTGCGACCTCATGGACTGTAGCCTACCAGACTCTTCCGTCCGTGGGATTTTCCAGGCAAGAGTACTGGAGTGGGTTGCCATTTCCTTCTCCAGGGGATCTTCCCAACCCAGGGATCAAACCCTGGTCTTCCCAACCCAGGGATCGAACCCTGGTCTCCCGCATTGCAGGCAGATGCTTTAATCTCTGAGCTACCAGGGAAGCCCTGATATTTTAAAGATGCTACCAGAAAACTACTAGAGTTAATCAATGAATTTGGTAAAGGTGCAGGATACAAAATAAATACATAGAAATCTCTTGGCTTCCTATAAACAAACAACAAAAGATCAGAAACAAAAATAAGGGAAACAATCACATTTACCATCTCATCAAAAAGAATAAAATACCTAGGAATAAACCTACCTACCTGAGACAAAAGACATGTACTTAGAAAACTATAAGACGTTAATGAAAGAAATCAAAAATATCACAAACAGATGGAGAGATATACCACATTCTTGGATTGAAAGAATCAACATTGTCAAAATGACTATCCTACCTAAAGCAATCTAGATTCAATACAATCCCTATCAAGGCAGGGATGACTGATCTCGCATGTCAGCTCCAAGCATCTGTAGGGGCTCCCTGGAGAAATGAGGTATAGAGAGGGACTTCTGAGGTTTCATTTGGGTTTGCAAGTTTAAGTGCATGATGAAGTGTTGACTTCTACAATTTGCATGGAAGGGGGAGTGACAGATATGCTATTTGTGACGCTCTTATAAGTGAAAATGGGAAATGATTACCAAAGGTTAGGAAGTACCCTAGTGTTTTCCAGCTAAAAGCTGAAAGGTAAGTGCTCTCAAGAATACTGACTTACTTTTGTTGCCCATGTGTCCCCAGCCTGTGATGTAGCAGTAAGTATCAGGTTCTAAGGACTGATCCGGGCTGGGTAAGCAGACTGGTCGGACGTAGCTTGTTTCGTTGATGTCTTGGCTTAGCTCCACTATGCTGATGTCGTAGTCCACCACCGCTCGACTGTAGCGAGGATGCAGGATGATGGTTTTCACAAGGCGCGTCTGCATGAACGTTGATGGGTGGTCTAGGTTATTGATGCCAAATACCACTTTCCAAAGGGCAGCATTCTCTCTCCTAAAATAATGATTCAAGAGCTATTGGCATCTTAAACTCAAATTTATCTTTTAAAATTTATATATGATTTTAAAATATTTTTTGTAAATAATGGCTCTTTCCACACCCATATCCCATGTATTCATATAAAAAGAATTTATATAACCCTTGAGCAATTGGTAAATACCATATTGTTGTGGAATTTAAAGCTTGGGCTTCCTAAATCGGGCTGCTCTGGAAAATAACACTTGTTCACTTTGAAAGGGAGACAGAGTAGTTACTTGTTTCACTGAGAGGGAAAGATGATGAAAAGTCATGAAGAAAAGACAAGAGAAAAAAAATAGAATGAAAATCAGAGGTTAAGTGATCCTTCCAAGAAGGAGCCAGTGCTTCAGAGAAATGTCAAGTTTTCAAGAAAGGCTTCTGAAAATTTCAAGCTAGCAACTTAAAAAAAAAGGTCACCCACAACTTATAATGGGTAGTCTCCAACGTCACTGTTTTTGAACACTTGACAGCAACAGTCTATCTAATTCCACTTTAAAACACTTTCCCACTTGACTTCGAGAACTCCCATGCTCCAGAATTTCCTCCTGTCTCTGGGACCCCTTCCTCTCTGTTACATCCTCCTCTGCTCTCAATGTCTCCACTGAAGTGACCCAGAGCTCTGCTTTTAGCCTTCTCATTCTTCACTCACCCCTTTGAAGAGCTTACCTGGTCAGATGGCTTTAAATGCTACCCAAATGGCATTTGTAACTTTCAAAAGTGTTATCTCCAGCTCCATCTTCTCCTTTGAACTATGGAATTCATTCTACAGTTATTTGCTATTTACATCCACCCATTATGCAATATTGGATCATCTCTCTTACACACAACACTGAATGCATCAGCAAGTCCTCAATGCTCCACTTTCAAATATATCCTGAGTCTTGTTTCCCCTTCTGCCACCACTACAATCCTAATCTAAGCTACTCACCTCTCCCAAACGGTGGCCCTTCTTTTACTCTTAACCCCTATAACCCAGTCTCCTCACACAGAGTGAGCTTTTTAAAAATAAAAGTATATAAAATTTGTTTGTTTCCTGTTCATAATTCTTTTCAGATGCTTTTCCATTATAGGTCATTAAAAGATATTGAATATAGTTTCATGTGTTATACAGTATGTCCTTGTATAGTCAGTATTTGAAAATAACTAAATAGAATATAGCCTTTAAAAATTATGGATTGCTATATTGTACACCTGAAACTTATACTGTACATCAATTATACCTCAATAAAATTGATATTATTTGAATATATATATATATATATACCCATATGAGACAAATATAGCTCTATAGATATATAGATATTGTGCTGGAGATTTCGGTAATGAGCAAGAAAGATACAAACTTTAGGATTGAGTGAAGATATACAATAAAAGAAACAATTATAATAAAATGCAAAAAGTGCTATGGCATGAACATTACAGGATAATGTTACAAAATTATTTTTATTTTTTTAATTTTTTTTTTTACTTGATTTTACTTTACAATACTGTATTAGTTTTGCCATACATCAACATGAATCCACCACGGGTGTACATGAGTTCCCAATCCTGAACCCCCTTCCCACCTCTCTCCCCATACCATCTCTCTGGGTCATCCCAGTGTACCAGCCCCAAGCACCCTGTATCCTGCATCGAACCTAGACTGGCGATTCGTTTCTTACATATTATACATGGTGTTCTTCATTAAATAAAACCATCCATTACAGAACATGACATTCTTTCTCCTTTTTATTCCTTCCTTCCCTCACTCCCATTTTTTAGTTTAGAGGAGTAAGCATATGACCATATGAGAAATTCAACACTCACTCAAGATTCTATTGTTTAAGACATCTGAAGTAGAACAATTATTGATTTCAAATGCCTACCTATTTAATAGCTTCCTACCTCAATTCAAAGCTACTAAATTTTGGTTACAAAAAATATTTAACTATCTGCTTAAATCACAGGTAGTAATGACAAACAGTTGAATGCTGCAAACTATTTGTAACAAAATGAAACTGAGTAAACTTTACAGACTTAATTGCTATATACTGGTTAATGTAATTCTAACAGTAAAATGTGTTAATAAAACTGCTAAATGTTATTATATTCAGTAGCCTCTGGTGACACAAGCTACTGTAAGTTCAGTTCACTTCAGTTCAGTCGTTCAGTCGTGTCGGACTCTTTGAAACCCCATGAATTGCAGCGCACCAGGCGTCCCTGTCCATCACCATCTCCCGGAGTTCACTCAGACCCACGTCCATCGAGTCAGTGATGCCATCCAGCCATCTCATCCTCCGTCGTCCCCTTATCCTCCTGCCCCCAATCCCTCCCAGCATCAGAGTCTTTTCCAATGAGTCAACTCTTCGCATGAGGTGGCCAAAGTACTGGAGTTTCAGCTTTAGCATCATTCCTTCCATAGAAATCCCAGGGTTGATCTCCTTCAGAATGGACTGGTTGGATCTCCTTGCCGTCCAAGGGACTCTCAAGAGTCNTTTTAAATGCTTAATACATTGAAGTGTGGAGTTGATGCCTAGTCTAAGACTATGGGAGGAGTCAGTAGTAGATAAGGTAACATTTGTAGTTCCACCAAAGACTGGGTGGTTTAAACAACAAACAGTTACATCTCATAGTTGTTGAAGTTAGAAGACAAAGATTAGGACGCTAGCAGGGTCAAGTTCTGGTGAAGACTCTCTTCCTTGCTTATAGATGGTGATCTTGATGTATCTTTGCAAGACACAGGGAGAGAGGGCCAACTTTCTTGCTCTTCTAAGGACACTTATGCCATTATGGGGTTTTACCTTCATGACCTAATCACCTCTCAGGGGCCCCATTCCTAATACCACCCTCTTTGGGGTTGAATATTTAACATGGGAACACAAATGTGCCATCCATAACATACCTGGAGAACTAAAACGTTCAGTATTCTAAAAAAGGAGAAGCTGCAAAAAAAAAAAAAGAGAGAGTGAGAGAGGTGGGTGGGGGATAGGTCAGTGACACAAGAATTTTCTTTGTTGTTTTAGAAGAAAAATGAATAAAGTATTTCAAAAAGGATGTAGTCCTCAAATACTGGGGAAGGTTCCAGTAAGTTGGAAACTGAAAATTGACCACTGGATTTGACAAGATGGAAGTCACTGAAGACTTTGGTAAGTGCCATTTCAAGTGACCTTGATGAGAGAGCAACCACAGTGCCCTGAGATGCGTATAGGAAGCGTAGGAGTGGAGACAGCGCCTGCAGGAAACTCTGAGGAGTTTTACTGTGAATAATAGCTGAAATGTGGCAATAATTGAAGAGGGATGTGAAGTCAAGAGAAGGAGGTTTAAGTTGGAACACTGAGACATATTTACTGAAGCAAATGATCCAGCAAAAGGAAAGAAACGGTTGAAAAACAGCAGCGATAATTTGAGAAACCGTCTTTGGAAAGATGAATGGGAATATGGTTATCTTTAAATAGAGGCAAAGACACATCCTCCATCATTACTCAAGAGAAAGGAGGGAACATGGTCACTGGCATAGATACCTTGTTGGGACTAGGGGTGCAACAAGGCCAAAGATACAACGATGTCTGTTTTCTCATGAAGAATGAGATGAGACCAGTGGAGGGTGCAGGAAATTTGGGGAGACAGGAGAAGATGTCAAATAATTGAGAATGGAAAAGTGGCTTTACTGTGAACATATATTGATGGGTACCACATTGTTAGATGCACATTTGAGATTCATGATCATACATTTGACACAAGCTTAGGTTGCAGTCAGGTGTGTGATATTCTCCAGCAATGGCCAGCTGTTCAGCTACAGGTGCAGAGTATGTGAATAGGTAGCTGCAAGACTAGAAGAAACAATAACTACAAAGGTTGGAAGTGGGATAACTCTTTAATGAGTTTCTGCAAGCCCCAGAAACTATAGGGATTGGCCCAAAGTTTAGGTCACCTGCTTGCCTAGATCCTAGACCCAGACATTTGCCACTGGAGTGGGTAGAATGCAGAGAATGCCTCTTTAGGGACGGAGAAGTTGGGAGCATGGAGTCAGGTCAGGGTCACCACAGTCGCTCACTCTCTGGTGATGCTGGAAAACGGCACCCCCAGGAGACATGTGGATTCCAAATGGAGAATTCTTGTTTTAGTGAACATCAGTACTTGATGAGAATGGATCAAATCTCTCAAGTTGACAGAATGGAAAGAACAGACTGTAAATAACTGGCATAGGTTATAAGTACCTAGAAGATAAAGAAGGGACCATGAGGATACCATGTGACAGTAATAAAAAGTCCGACCCAGCCACTCACTTCTTTTCCTGATTGTATTAAAACACTGTTAGAGCAGTACAGGTGGGTGAGCACAAGGGTTTTGTTCTATGGGAAATGAGAAAGAGAGCTGTCCAGAAATAGGTGAAAACATTATTGAGTATTATTAAGAGTCCAGTGTGTGCTGAAAGTCAGACATGACACTAAACCGCATCATTAGGTAAATGTTCTCAGTTCTAAAGAGCATAAGATTGAGAATGTGCTATTCACATTGACTCTTAGTTAGAGGTCCACCTGATGTGTATGGCAGAAAGATGTAGGGGTAAAGAAGTTGAAGGTCCTGATGGGAGGGCTGAAGTAATGATCCCAGGGAACTAGGTTAGCTGGGGAAAGAAAAAGAGATGAGGAAGAGGCAGATGGACTGAGATAATAGGAGACATACAAATAAGCAAATGCAAGTCTTGGAGTAAAGAACTGGTGTGGTAGAAATCAAGATTTGGGTTACCTGGCAGGGTTAAGGGTTGTGATCATATTGTAAAAGGATAGTTTTTCATGCAGGCTTCCTGGAAAGGAATCAAGCACTTCTGAAAATTATGAGTTGTGTGCCAGCCTAGGAAGTTCATCCTTTAGTCTTTTGGAAATGGAATTAGGGAGGAAAATTGCTTGTTAAATTACCCCTGAAACTCAATGTCTGTCTTTCTTAGAACTGTGGAAGTTAAATTTTTATTAGGGCATTTGAGACTTCATCTAATCCACTTAGTACCTCATGTTTTTAGTTTTCCTTTGGGATTTTAAAATACTTCTCCATGGAAGAGCAAAACAACCTTGCCTTTTTCCCCTCCGTGAATATAATTAAAAGAGACAGGCTTGCAAAGACCTACTGATGGGTCACAATGGGCCCTGCCAAAGTATGGGATCAGGATATGAAGCAAATCCCATTAATTATAGCAATCAATGATTCCTCCAGAGAGTAAGGCTTACAATTAGAGGTTCTCAAAAACTTTTGAGGCCACTGGAGAGACTGTAAAATAGAATCAAAGAGATCAGCACCCATTCAAGCAAAGACTTGCTTGATATTGGGCAATTTCTAACTTTGTATGGATAGGCCAGGCCCCACTTGACATCTGTGAAATTTAGTTCCACAGAAGTTCATCAGGGCTTTTGATAGAATATCCATGTCCTTAATTATAAACACATATTTCTTCTCCTTCACTTCACAGATCTGTCAGTGGATCTGATGGAAAGAAGGAACTTGGATACCACAGAGGAAATAACAAAAGCAGCACATGCTGAATGAACTTGCATATAAAGGGTGTTGTTCCTTTAAAGAGCTGTTGGATTCATTTAGGTAATCATCTTTTGATGAAGGCACTGGCTAACACAATCTTCTGCTTATCAAGGAGTTATAAATCAGAACTGGAAAAGAGATCTGGAAACATCTGGCCCCTTCCAAAGCAATAACATTCCAATGTATTTCCTGGCATACTACACAGACTCTTCCTATCATTTGGTGTCGCTCTTACACATTAAAAGTTCTCAAAAGGAGCTTCTGGTTTGACTTTTTACATTATATTTTCCCCAAAAGAGCAATCAAATAGCTAGACATACACATTTCCCTTTTATAATCAATTCTCATGTTATATTCTAATTATTTGTTTAGATGTCTGTCTCCTCGCTGGGTTAGAATTTCAAGAAATTAAAGATGTATTCATTTCTTTAACCCCCACATGAAGATGAATATATGTTCTGGGACTCCATCCTGCAGAAACAAGGGTACTAATAGGTGAGTAGTTTTGTATAAGAAGACGTATTGCAGTGTTGTTAAAATGAGAGTAAACTGGAACCAACGTGAATGTACATCAACTCAGGAATAATATTAATAGAAAAAGTTATTGTGAGTCTCTGTGATGGAGTGTCATTTAGCTTTGAAGAAGAATGAGCTTGCGCTGCATCCGTTGACTTGGAGGGGATGTCCATGATGTACTGCCACGTGAGAAAATCAACCGGCAAACAAAAGTACAGAGTGCGATTTCAGATTGTAAAAATAAATGACACCCTGTGAGAAACAGGTGTTTATATCTGTGGAGGAACAATTGCTAGCGGTTACCTTGAGGATGATGAGAAAGTATAAGAGAAAGAATGTGGAAAGAGATAAAAATAGCAAAATGCAAAAATATGCCATAACACTAAGGGAAAAGTCAGAATGCATGTTTATAGTAATTGTATATTAAAAATAAATATTTACCTTTATTTATGTCTTCATTGGTATTAGGCATAATTCTTAAGGCATTACAGAGACTATTTCAGTTGATGCCTCCACCGACACTGTGAGGTCAGGATTGTTATTTTCCTCATTTCACAGATGAGGAAACTGTAGCCCAGAGAAGTTTATAAATTGACCCATGGTCATATAGTAAATAGCAGAGCTGAGGAAATCCCCAGTGGCTCAGTGGTAAAAAATCTGCCTGCAGTGCAGGAGACACAGGAGACAAGGGTCCAGTCCCTGGGTCAGGAAGATCCTCTGGAGAAGGATATGGCAACCCACTCCAGTATTCTTGCCAGGAAAATCCTATGGACAGAGCAGCCTAAAGGACTACAGTCCATCCATAGTGTCACAAAGAGTGGGGCAAGACTGAGTGTCTGAGCAGGGCAGAAAAATAATAGTAGACAAATAGGCAAAAAAAAAAAAAAAAGAAAGAAAGAAAGAAACTGCATTTTTTTCCCCCTACAAATTAGCCTGGTTAAATGGCAATAACCAATTTAATGAAGTGATAGAATTGTGAGTTTTTGTTTTAAATATTTGTTATTATTTATTATTGCCTTGCTGTGCTTAGTCACTCAGCCACGTCTGACTCTTTGCAGCCTCGTGGACTTCCAGGCTTCTCTGTCCATGGGGATTCTCCAGGCAAGAATACTTTTAAATAAAGTAAAATTATTAAAAATAAAGGGAAGAAATGGGAAGGATTGTAGTTTTTAAAACAAGTCCTCAAATACTTTGCCGTTCCTCTCTGAGAGAAGAGCTCCATGCTTTCGCCCTTTGAATGTGAGTGGGGCTATATGACAGCTCTCATCAACCCCACAGCAGAAGGGGGTTGTGTGTCTTTGGTGGCTGGATCAAAAAAGGTGACACAGCTTCCTCCTGGCTTCCTGTTTTGTGACTCTTGCTCTGGGGAATGCTAGCCACCAAGCTGAGCCCTACTTGGAGAGAAACACAGGCCCCTGCGAACAGGTACAGTCTACTGCCGGATTTCAGATGGTTCCTGCCCCAGAACTTTAGAACCTTCCAGCAGAGGCCATTGCCAAGCAGAGACAAACCACGAGCTATGTCCTGTCTGGATGTCTAACTTCCAGAATCCTCCATGGGCATAAAAAATGATTGGGTTTCATTGTTGTTACTACTGTTGTTATTGCTTGGTTAGGGTTTTGGGGGTTTTTTAGCTCAAAAATTATATAATAACAATCTAAAGCAACAAGGACCTTCTTCAGGGATGTTTGTCAGTTTGACATAGGTTTCCCATTGATCTTATTTTTCTGCTCCTCTTAGGTATATTTTGATGATTAATTTTATGTGCCAACTGGCTGGACCATGGTGCCCCAACATTTGGCAGACCACCCTCCATAATGTGGGTGGGCCTCACCAGATCAGCTGGAGACCTTCATAGAACAAAGACTGATTCCCCTCCAAAGCAAGACAGAGTTGCCAGCCAGCACACGGCCTTTGGACTTGTACTGCAGCTCTTACCCGAGCCTCCTGCTTGTCTGCCATCCCTTCAGACTTTAGATTCACCAAACCTCCAGTAACATTTGCCGATTCCCTGAAAACTCTTTCTCTCATTGGTCTGTTTCTCTGGGCAACCCTGACTAATACACATATTTTCTCTTTTACTCTGCTTCCCAAACTCCTCACCAATTCCTCTAGCCTCCTAATGTCACTATAGTATCCAAGTAAATCCCCACTGTTTAACTTCATATGCATTTGATGTCTTTAAGAGGGCTAGAAAAGAAACTAATGCTGGCTGAAGAATCAGTCTTCTTTCCTTCCTCCTGCCCCTCCCTCTTCAGGACATAAATCATGATTAATATACATCTATTGCCAATAAATGAGCATGATAACACCAAGGGCAGAAAAATCTAAGCAGATAAAGGCCTGGGAAGGAGATCAACTGTGACTTCTGCATTGAATTACAGAATGACATATGCCATTAAGAATGCCCAAATAACAAAAGATCAGATCCAGACCAAGCAAAAGAAAAGGTGCAGCTTACCCCTCGAAGCAGTGGGCGACCGTCAGAACCCACTTCTTGGCAATGAGGACACAACCACAAATGTGCCCACTGGGTTCACTCTGCAGGGAACACTGCCAGGGCCACCTTCCTGGCCGACTCGTCCGGCCCCCTAGAATCCTCTTGTTCATCCGGGCAGCAGGGCGGCGCCCACAGTCTACCAAGGAGCAGGACAGAGGACAGACAGATGTGACTCACCGCCAAACCCAACTGGGTGCCTGCATCTTCGCTGTCATGTACACGAGATCATTTCTCCCCCTGAGCCAATCCAGTTAGGCTCAGATACCATTGTTATACTCGAATTCTCTCACCTTGTTTAGTACACAGAAGAGAAATCTTACTTCTGCTGTAACAGGACTGCCTAGATTTGGAAACAAAAAAACGGCATAATATTAAGTTACGTATTTATTGTTTACTTCAAACACTTTACCAGTGGAAAGCAAGACGCAGGTTGTACTTAAGACAGGAACTCTCAAGGCAGGGCTGTAGTCAGCTATCACTTTGGGATGGGGGTATAGGAAGGATGTACTTTTTTAGTGTATTTAACATCATGATAATATAGTTTCACATTTGTGGGAAGAGAAACTACAGCTATCCAGGTTTCTCATATCACCTTAGCTGTTTGCACCAGCCAGAATATAAACTCCAGGATTTTCAAAGTAGGGAGAGGAAAAGGAAAGGAACTAGTCTGCTTCTCAGAACGTGTGGTGAGGAGGGAGCATGTCAGATCTTTATGCTTATGGAGAGGGTGTGTATGTCCAAAAGAAACTGAGAAATGGTTTGAGAGAAATAATGTATTACTTCAAAAAGTTAGAGAACAGACAAAGGAACTGAATATTTAGAAGAGAATCTTGTAAAGACCTTATTACCTTTTAAAAAACTGTAGTTGATTTACAATATTGTGTTAGTTTCAAGTATACGGCACTGTAATTCAGTTATTTTTCTGATTCTATTCCATTACAGCTTATGATAAGTTGAATATAATCCCTCATGCTATACAGGTCTTTGTTGTTTATCTGTTTTATGTACAGTAGTTTGTACCTATTAATCCTATATCCTAATTTGTCTCTCCCTGCTTCCCTTTCACCTTTAGTAACCATACATTTGTTTTCTATGTTGCTGAGAACTTTCAGTGTTAAACTATGTATCTAAGATTAGCTGACAGGAAGAAGGGGGATTAAATTCATGCCATGTTACTCTAGCTGGCAGGATCAGAATCAATAGGTGGAACTTATAGAAACAATGCATTTAGGAAAGCAAAGCTTTTTAAAAATCAGAGTTAAGTTTTGAAGGAAAACACATGGCCATGTTTAAGCATCTATCAATGAGGCTGCACAGGAAAATTCAGTTCAGAGTGTGATAAGTTTATATCACAAGGTTCTCTGCTAAGCATTTATTCTACAATGCAAATTTAAAGGAAAAAAAAAAACACTTTGAGACGATCAAATATACTAGGATGTGCTTAGAATCCTTGATCTGTCAGAAAAAAAAAAAAAAAAACCTAAGTATTAATTTCCACATTCCTTTTTAAAGACCTGCTATATTTTCTTTTGTTGCTAAATTTGCATGGGGATCTGTGTATACAATAAATTATATAATACAGAAAAAGCACATACACGTTCTACCTTCCCATAACCTGAAGTCCTCTCTCTTCCTCACTCTTGTCTCATTATGCTTAGTTTCTTAGTAGCACTTCCAAATATGTGAAATTCATTGTTTCTTACTGCTTACACTCTCTCTTTTCACCTCTAAAGTGTATGTTTCCTAAGACCAGGGTTCTTGTCCCCCTTATCACTTCTACATCCCTTCAGAGCTCAACAATAAACCTGGCAGAGAAAAGATAGCAATAATTAGCTCTTATTTATTAGATCTTAAAATCATAGCTTTTAGGAATAGGGAAAGATCAAAGACTATCTGTCTTAACTCTTTTATTTTAAAAGGAATGGATTCATGTCGATGTATGGCAAAGCCAATAGAGTATTGTAAAGTCAAATTAAAAAAAAAAGGATACAGGAAAAAAAATAAATTTATTTGTCTAATGGAGAAAAAAATTAAATAAATAAATAAATAAATAAAAAATAAAAGGAAATTGAGGCTGTGTGGGATCACACATCTAGGTAGTAAGGCAGAATCTAAGGTAGAATTAGATCCACCGACTCCCCATTTCAAGTCACTTTATCCATCTATCCATCAATCTACCGACCTAGAAGGGCTTTCCTGGAAGGTCCAGTTTGGGANACAGGAAAAAAAACAAATAAATTTATTTGTCTAATGGAGAAAAAAATTAAATAAATAAATAAATAAATAAATAAAAAATAAAAGGAAATTGAGGCTGTGTGGGATCACACATCTGGGTAGTAAGGCAGAATCTAAGGTAGAATTAGATCCACCGACTCCCCATTGCAAGTCACTTTATCCATCTATCCATCAATCTACCGACCTAGAAGGGCTTTCCTGGAAGGTCCAGTTTGGGAAAACAAGCCACTCTTTTGGAAGATTCAGATCATTGTTTTGGAGAAAGTGCTTCAGTTGACAGCTTTTCAGAAATTGACACAGTTTTGTCTATAGGGAAAATGTCAAGACATCAAAAGAAAAATGACCCACCTTTTAATTTTCTTCTTTGAAATTCTTAAGAGGTGGTTTCTCTAGCACTAATTAAAAGCTTTGGAGTCATAAAAACTTGTTTTGAGTTCAGAGAATAGCATTTACCATTTGTGAGCTGTGAATCTGAGCAAGTTTTATGTAAATATTCTATAGCTATGTCCCTATAATGTCATAATCACTAAATGTGTTAATTCCCTCAGTGTATCTTTCTCCTGCACCCCTGCTCATAGATGAGGGAGGCAATGCTAAACATTCCACAACTTTTTTTAGGGGAAATTTTTCAGAAGTGAATTTTCGAGGTTACTTGATTACAATTTCTTTGTGTGCCTGTTTTTTTTCTCAGACTCTCTGAGTTTTATCAGCTGTCATGACTTCAATTTCCTCTGTTAACTAGTTCTATGTAGCATCTGTGGGAATTGTAGGCATTAAGAATTTATTTCAAACAGGATGTGAAAAACACTCCAAGATTAGAACCCAAGTTCCTCATCCTACACTATGATAGTTTCTGTAATCATAATTTAAAAATGCAATTAGCCAAAAGAAAAAGATGTCTACAAAGAAGGAAAAAAGCCAAATGATGCTGAAATACAAATGTCCTTAGGTAGTCTATGGAAGTTCCTCTTTGATGTGACACATTTAGAATACCTTAGATTTGAAACAGAAGCAGGGCCCTGATGATAGACCTTTGCTCCATAATCCACTCTGCACAGCTCTAGTGATGGGTTGTCTTACCCTTTTACTAGTAGTTCATGCAAAGTTGTTGCATTAAGGCTCTCCCAGTTGGAGCGTAATGTAAGCCACTGTTGGCCTTGCTCCTGTTCCTCTATCAATTTGGTCACAGATGGTTCCCTAATAGAAAGACAAATACCAGATAAATATTCTAGTACAATGATCTCTGACCAAGCAATATCATTATTGAGCACTTACTTTCAGTGGTAAAGTTTCTGCCTGCCAATGCAGAAGATGTGGGCTCGATCTCTGGGTCAGGAAGATCCCCTGTAGAAGGAAATGGCAACCCATTCCAGTATTCTTGCCTGGAGAATTCCAGGGACAGAGGAGCCTGGGGGGCTACGTCCATGAGGTCATAAAGGAGTCGGATAAGACTTAGTGACTAAACAACAACAATAACAACTTTTACAAACAAGCAGCATTAAATTAATAGTCAATAGAAGGGGATTAGTATTCAGAAAAGTTTGCTATGGAATGTCATCAGCAAGAGAAGTTACTAAAAGTATCCTGAAGCAATAAAGATCCACAATGTTACAGCTATTTTAATCACTCTCTGCTGAAATATATTTGTACATCTGAGATGTTGGAATTCTAACATATGCCATGTAAAAGCCAATACCTGAAAAATAAGAGCAAGTTTAGGCAGGAATCAAAGGTAAATAAAATTTAATTGCCTGGAGTATTTTTTCATCTTTTCTTATCTAGTGTAATCTTACAATAAAGCAATATCTTATGGTAAGTAATAAGTAGAGAAAATCAATGGCTATTTAGTGTCTGTTTAGACAGTATAAAATTGTAAGTGGAATTTTTTCAACATACTGCAAAATCTTTATGCACTAAAAATTAGGAGGGACTCTAGAAAGCAGAAATAGGGGTGAGCATCATTTTGCTGTTTACCTATATTCTCACTCAGCTTCCACCACTACTCTGCTTTGAACACCTCATTCAGGTATCACATAAATACAGTTGCCCTGTAGCCAAGCTTTAAAATTTTAAATTTCAAAAATGTCTGGGTTTTTATGTAAAATATCCTATACTTCAAGAAATAGTTGGTTCACTTAGGCAATCCATATTTGAAGAAAATCTTTTGGATCTTTTTCACATGATGTTATCATGGGTCGATGAGGTGGTGGAATTCATTTTAGACAGGAGAAAGGGGGGGTTCCTTCTGAATCTGGAAGAAAGTAGGAGAGAAGGAAGTAGGTACTTGGATTTGGAGATGGGGAGAGAATTCAAGAGAATTCATGAGAGAATGCAAATCAGATAATCAGATCAGTTCAGTTCAGTTCAGTCCAGTTACCCAGTTGTATCCAACTCTTGTGACCCCATGGACTGCAGCATGTCTGGCTTCTCTGTCCATCACCAACTCCAGGGGTTTACTCAAACTCACGTCCATTGAGTCAGTGATGCCATCCAACCATCTTATCATTCCCTCTTATCCCCTTCTCCTCCCACCTTCAATCTTTCCCAGCATCAGGGTCTTTTCAAATGAGTCAGTTTTTCGCATCAGTTGGCCAAAATATTGGAGTTGCAACTTCAGCATCAATCCTTCCAATGAATATTCAGGACTGATTTTCTTTAGGATGGACTGGTTGGATCTCCTTGACATCCAAGGGACTGTCAAGAGTCTTCTCCAACAACATAGTTCAAAAGCATCAATACTTCGGTGCTCAGCTTTCTTCACAGTCCAACTCTCACATCCATACATGACTACTGGGAAAACCATACATTTGACTAGGTGGATCTTTGTTGACAAAGTAATGTCTCTGCTTTTCAATATGCTGTCTAGGTTGGTCATAACTTTTCTTCCAAGGAGAAAGAAAATTTCATGGCTGCAGTCACCGTCTGCAGTGATTTTGGAGCCCAGAAAAATAAAGTCTGTCACTATTTCCACTGTTTCCCCATCTATTTGCCATAAAGTGATAGGACCAGATGACATGATCTTAGTTTTCTGAATGTTGAGTTTTAAGCCAACATTTTCACTCTCCTCTTTCACTTTCATCAAGAGGCTTTTTAGTTTTTCTTCACTTTCTGCAATAAGGATGTTGAGATCTGTATATCTGAGGTTACTGATATTCCTCCCAGTAATCTTGATTCCAGCTTCTGCTTCCTCCAGCCCAGCATTTTGCATGATGTACTCTGCATATAAGTTAAATAAGAATGATGATAATATACATCCTTGATGTACTCCTTTCCCAATTTGGAACTAGTCTGTTGTTTCATGTCCAGTTCTAACTGTTGCTTCTTGACCTACAAACAGATTTCTCATGTGGCAGGTCAGGCAGCATGGTACTTCCATATCTAAGTATTTCCACAGTGTATTGTGATCCACACAGTTAAATGCTTTGGCATAGTCAATAAAACAGAAGTAGATGTTTTTCTGGAACTCTCTTACTTTTTCAATAACCCAGTGGATGTTGGCAATTTGATCTCTGATTCCTCTGCCTTTTCTAAAACCAGCTTGAACATCTGGAAGTTCATAGTTCATATACTGTTGAATCCTGACTTGAAGAACTGTGAGCATTACTTTACTAGCATGTGAGATAAGTACAACTGCGTGGTAGTTTAAGCATTCTTTGGCATTGCCTTTCTTTGGGATTGGAATGAAAATTGACTTTTTCCAGTCCTGTGGCCACTGCTGAGTTTTCCAAATTTGCTGGCATATTGAGCTCAGCACTTTCACAGCATCATCTTTCAGGATTTGAAATAGCTCAGCTGGAATCCCATCACCTCCACTAGCTTTGCTCATAATGATGCTTCCTAAGGCCCATTTGACTTTCCATTCCAGGATCTCTGGCTCTAGGTAAGTGATCATACAATCATGGTTATCTAGATCATGAAGATCTTTTTTGCATAGTTCTTCAGTGTATTCCTGCCACCTCTTCTTAATATCTTGTTTCTATTAGTTCCATACCATTTCTGTCCTTTATTGTGCCCATTTCTGCATGAAATTTTCCCTTGGTATCTCTAATTTTCTTGAAGAGATCTCTAGTCTTTCCC
>SJYV01044462.1:346270-419968 GCA_006410875.1 Neotragus pygmaeus
AAGTTAAATAAGCAGTGTGACAATATACAGCCTTGACGTACTCCTTTTCCTATTTGGAAGCAGTCTGTTGTTCCATGTCCAGTTCTAACTGTTGCTTTCTGACCTGCATATAGGTTTCTCAAGAGGCAAGTCAGGTGGTCTGGTTTTCCCATTTCTTTCAGAAGTTTCCACAGTTTAAGTTCAGTTGCTTCAGCATTACTTGTCAGGGCATAGAGTTGGAATACAGTGATATTGAATGGTTTGCCTTGGAATTGAACAGAGATTATTCTGTCATTTTGAGATTGCATCCAAGTACTGCATTTTGGACTTTCTTGTTGACTATTATGGCTACTCTATTTCTTCTATGGGATTCTTGCCTACAGTAGTAGATATGATGGCCATCTGAGTTAAATTCACCCATTCCAGTCCATTTTAGTTCGCTGATTCCTAAAAGGTTGATGTTCATCTTGCCATTTCCTGTTTGACCACTTCTAATTTGCCTTGATTCATGGACCTAACATTGTTGGTTCCTATGCAATATTGCTCTTTACAGCATCAGACTTTACTTACATCACCAGTCACATCCACAACTGGGTGTTGTTTTTGCTTTGGCTCCATCCCTTCATTCTTTCTGGAGTTATTTCTCCACTGATCTCCAGTAGCATACTGGGCACCTACCGACATGGGGAGTTCATCTTTTCATGCTGTTCATGTTTGTGAGTCTCCTGGGGAGATACAGGTCAGCAGTGGACTGTTGCAGGGGCAGGGGTTCTGGGTGCAGTAGACATGGGCATAGCATAAGACCTCTTGGAGGAGGTCTCCATTAACCCCACCAAAGCCACCAGAACTTACACAAGACTGGGAAAACAGACTCTTGGAGGGCACAAACGGAATCTTGTGTGTACCAGGACCCAGGAGAAAGAAGCAGTGACCCCACAAGAGACTGACCCAGAATTGCCCATAAGCGTCCAAGAGTCTCTCATGGAGGTGGGGGTTGAGGGCATTGAGTGTAGCAGTGCCTGCATGGGACCCTTTGAAGGAGGTCGCCATTATCTGCGTTACCTCTACCATAGTTTGGCCTCAGATTATATAACAGGCAGGGAACACAGCCCCACCCTTCAACACAACATTGGATTAAAGATTTACTGAGCCCATCAGAACAAGACCCAGTTTCCCCCTCAGTCAGTCTCTCCCATCAGGAAGCTTTCATAAGCCTCTTATCCTTCTCCATCAGAGGGCAGACAGACTGAAAACGCACAATCACAGAAAACTAATCATTCTCATCACATGGACCACAGTCTTGTCCAACTCAATGAAACTATGAGCCATGCCACGTAGGGCCACCCAAGTCAGACAGGTCATGGTGGAGAGTTCTGACAAAACGTGGTCCACTGGAAAACGGAATGGCAAACCACTTCAATATTCTTGCCTCGAGAACCCCATGAACAGTATGATAATCAGATAGTCTCTACTTTTCATTTCAAGAAGGAGAGATCCTCAGATGAAAGGTGTTGGGGAGGGGCAGTGGCAGTGGCGCGCAATGGTGAGGTAAGTGACCTGTATATGAAGTTGCTCCCTGGTGGAGGTATTTGGATAAACATATCAAAGATAAAAGTATGGTGAGCAGCAGTGAGGATTCAATGAATCCGGAAACCTTAAAGTGGTAGTAGCACTAAGTCTATGAGCTCAGCGACTTGCTCTTTTGTTAATGAAGTGTCTCTCTCTCTCTCTTTTTTTTTTTTTTGCAAAAACAGAGAGCACAGAAAGGGAAGGAAAGTTAGATTCAATGGCGTTGAAAGAAAAGTTACCATTTCACCTAGTTACCATTATTTAAAAACAACTGTAAAGACAAAATAGAAAAAAAAAAATTTTTTTTTTAAAAACCTCACCAAATGCAGTTATTTTTAATAAAACCCTCTAACGACTTGAGGAAAGAGCCAAAAAATTAAAAACAAAACAGAGTTCTTCATAAAAGATGAACTCTAATCATTTGATTTTTTTTTTTAATGGCATAACCCCTCCCATACTTTAAGAAGCATTGCACAAGCTTTAATTGATTTATGATCTTGAATGAACTGTTATATAATCTAATATGACACAAAACTGACTGGAAAATGGGAAATTTTTTCCTTCATCAAAATGAGGCTGTGGCTTTCCAGTAATCCCAAAAGTGCTGTATGTGGAGGTACAGTGGGATGGGAACTAGAGAAATCAGTGGTCATGCATACCACTCAAGGTTTCAAGGTTTTTATTAATAGCCTGCATCCTGAGAATTTCTATCTGCAGTAAAACAATCTGTGGCCTCCTAAATCCATGCATTTTATTGGCAAAAAGTCAAAGGAAGATCAGCTTCAGATCTGTTATTTAATGAAAACAGTCCTTAGGCAGATTCACAGGGCAACAGGGACTCACGTGAGGATGGTTCGGTGTAAGCATAGGATTCGCACTGAGGCTGGTTGGGAAAATCACTGCAAAGGAACCAAGGTCCCTTCAATTACCTTGAGGGATGTTTTTGCATTTTATTCAATTAGCTTCCAAGAAAAGAAATTTAGCCTGAACCTCTAGTTATGTCAAGTGGAAAACCTAAGAAATTCATCAAGAAGAAAGGAGTATCATTATGAAAATTAGTTTCCCATGAAACTCTTAAACACTAGCACGCTTCTCAGCACTAGAAATGTCATCTTATCACCCATTAAAAAAAAATCAGTGAATCCGTACGGCTCAACTTCTTCCATCATACAGAATCTGAGCATCTGTGTGGTTTCAACATTTTTTCTTTAAATAATTTTAAAAATCATAAAAGTAACACTTATACATGGAAAGAATCCAAACATTATACAATGACAAAATATTCTTCCCATCCAAGATTTATAAAATCACCACTGTAAATAGCATTTAAGTATCCTTGCCAAGCACTGTCTCTCACACTTGTATACCTCTGTTTTTAGTCTATATACATTTCTGGGAGATAGTGATAGACAGGAAAGCCTGGTGTGCTGCAGTTCATGGGGTCGCAAAGGGTCGGACATGACTCAGTGACTGAACAACAGTATTGTTCTGTATGGTGTTGATATTTTCACTTAAGGACCTATCTTGGAAGTCTTTGCATAGTAATAGCTAGATAATATTAGTGATGATGATATTAATAACTATTACTTATTTTCTATAGACAACACACTATAAGATTAACTTGTTTTTTATTATTTAATCCTCTCAACTTTGTGACGTATGTATATGTACATGTGAAAGTCGCTCAGTAGTGTCTGACTCTTTGCAATCCCATGGACTGTAGCCTGCCAGGCTCCTCTTTCCATGGGATTCTCCAGGCAAGAATGCCAGAGCGGGTTGCCATTTCCTCCTCCAGGGGATCTCCAGACCCAGGGATTGAACCCAGGTCTCCCACATTGCAGGTGGATTATTTACCATCCCAGCTACCAGGGAAGTATGCTTTATTGGTATTCACCATTTTGGAGATGAAAAAATTGAGGCAAAAAGAGAATACAAAATTTTCCATAGGTCACACAGCTCTGATATTGCATTCCTTGGTCTGACGTCAGAGTACCTCTTCTAACACTGTGAGCACCATGCAGCCCTCCTCTTATTCAGAGCACACACCACGTTCTTTCCATAGCTGCATAGTGTTCCATTACATGCACGTATATTTATTTCAACAACCCTCTATTGAGACCATTTCCAATTTGGAGTTATAATGAAAAAGCAGCAGTTAACACCTTAACCACACACCTTTGCCCACATGCACAAGTGTGACTTGAGAATAAATACCTCAAAATAAAACTATTGAATCAAAATGTAAATTTTTGATGAATAGTATGAATTTCCCCTTCACAGAGTAATGCTAGTTTACATACTTATCAAGACTAGGTGTATCTACACATCTTAATTTTTATAACTAGGCATATAATGTAAGCCATGCTATGAAAATATATCTGGAACTTAACTACTCAAATTTTGTTTACCCATTGGTAATTAGTTTGATGTATATTAAGAAAAAAAGAAATCCTCTTGGGTAGAGACCAAAAGAGCAAAAACACCTTTCTAGTGATGAAACATCAGAGTCATTATATCTTAAGGTGTCTATGCAGGGAATGAAGTCACATGCTTCTAGAGCAACCATGAAATCATATGCAGAGAAGAAAATTCAAGCCACAATCTATTCCAATGCCCTCTGTTGACTGTGTGAGAAAATAAGACCCAGATATAGATCTTTCCCAAACATTTGTGGGGCCCAGAGCAACAGTATAGATAGAGGCCAATATACTGTATCATTCTCAAAAATTCTCCAAGCGAGGCTTCAACAGTATGTGAACCAAGAAATTCCAGATGTTCAAGCTGGATTTAGAAAAGGCAGAGGAACCAGAGATCAAATTGCCAACATCCACTGGATCATAGAAAAAGGAAGACAGTTTCAGAAAAACATCTCCTTTATTGACTATGCCAAAGCCTTTGACTGTGTGGGTCACAATACACTGTGGAAAACTCTTAAAGAGATGGGAATACCAGATCACCTTACCTGCCTCCTGAGAAATCTGTATGCAGGTCAAAAAGCAACAGTTAGAACTGGACATCTAACAATGGACTGGTTCCAAATTGGGAAAGGAGTATGTCAAGGCTGTATGTTGTCACCCTGTTTATTTAACTTATGTACAGAGTACATCATGAGAAACACTGGGCTGGAGGAAGCACAAGCCGGAATCAAGATTGCTGGGAGAAATATCAGTAACCTCAGATGGCAGAAAGTGAAGAGGAACTAAAAAGCCTCTTGATGAAAGTGAAAGAGGAGAGTGAAATAGTTGGCTTAAAACTCAACTTTCAGAAAATTAAGATCATGGCATCTGGTCCCATCGCTTCATGGCAAATAGATGGGGAAACAATGGAATCCATCACAGACTTTATTTTGGGGGGCTCCAAAATCACCAGAGATGGTGACTGCAGCCATGAAATTAAAAGACACTTGCTCCTTGGAAGAAAAGTTATGGCCAACCTAGACAGCANATACTGAAGCTGAAACTCCAGTACTTTGGCCACCTCATGTGAAGAGTTGACTCATTGGAAAAGACTGATGCTGGGGGCAGGAGGAGAAGGGGACGACAGAGGATGAGATGGCTGGATGGCATCACGGACTCGATGGACGTGAGTCTGAGTGAACTCCGGGAGTTGGTGATGGACAAGGAGGCCTGGCGTGCTGTGATTCATGGGGTCCCAAAGAGTCAGACACGACTGAACGACTAAACTGACTGAATTATGTGCTATATGGGGCTGTCCTGGGCACTGTAGGGTGTTCAGCATCACCCCTGGTTTCTACCCACAAGATGCCAATATCTCCATACCACTCCTGGACTGCCAATCGAAAGGTCTACTGACAACTCCAAATGTTGCCTTGGGGCAAAGTCACTGCTGGTTGAGAAACACTGCTCTAAGTCCTGGGGTGCAGCACAAGGCCCCTCTGCTCTGGATCTAAAGGTAGCACTGCACACAGATGCAAGAGATTTTCACTCCAATTTGCTTCTTGAAATGTGTGGCCATAAGGCACAAATTAAAAAAAAATGTATAACATAATCCCACCCCACCTCTACTGAAATGAGAAGAAAGAACATACCTAGGATTCCAAATCATCCTGATATTCTGAAAGGAATTCTGTAAGGCTTAGGTGAATAATCAGATCTCTAGATAATGTGGCCTTTTTTTTTTTATCACATTCTCAGGTTACTTGGTATTTAGTAATAAGGAGCATCATCCTTGTGTTACAATTATGCTAGGACTGATTACCTAAAAAATGAACTCAGCACAAACTCCTTAAAGTCGAGGGCTTCTTTACTTTTGACAGCAACACAGTAGTGCAGGACTTACCTAAACTTACCTAAACTTACCTTCCATTGCAGTGGAAGGACGAAGACTGCTCTATAGTATCTGTTGCTTGGGAAAATCATGAGTCTTCGACCTTGGGGACTGATGGTTAGTCTTGAAATACAAATGCCTTGTGTGGTGGATATATTATTTGCAATTCTAAATATCCTCTTCAAAATTTGGAAAATTTCTATTAAATATTTTATAACTGAATTCAAAAGTCTTTTCTTATACCCTGTCATGTTATTATCTCTGTTTGGTTTCTATAGATTAAATATGTTAATAGTAAAAGATAGTAAAATTATTTTGCCAAGTAGAAAGATGGTTTAGAAATACTGATGGAAAGGCATCATGAGTTTCAAACACAAGCCAGTGAACATGACTATAGAATCATATGTCTGGTTAGATAGCTGAGCTTATGCTTTACACAACAAAGACTGCCACAACAGAAATGTTTCAAAGAAAACCATAAAGTCTGAATTATTTTCCCTGTAAATTAAGTATTTAAAAATATTTCATTGTATATAATCTTTACTGAAAATGTATATATTTTTATTCATTTGTCTACCTCAGAGGTAGAGTATAATAATTGTATTAGGCCATGATTTATAGGTGGAAGTGGAAAAAATCTATAAAAAAAAAGAAGTAGTAATAGATTATAAAATTAAATTATAACAAGTTCATATTTCATAAAATAAATCAATGGAACTAAATAATTCACTTCTAATGTAAAATTATAAAATGGTACCTATTAAATATGCATTATCATTTTAATATAAATTTAAAAATAAAACTGACAAATAAAGCACTATTTAAAATAAACACCAGTAAAAGTATAAAAATAAACCAGTCATAAAATTTAAAAGTCATTCATCTACAAGAATTCAAACTTATAAAACAAACTCAATAACTGATGTCAGACTGTAAGTATATTTTTGAGCATAAAAAAAATCCCATTTCTTTTTTGATACGTTGGAGGAAAACTTTGGGGACAGTTATATTTTTTCTTTTTTAAGAGACAGAGACTCAGTATTTTCTTGACAGCAACTTATTTAGTTGTTTAAAAAGTATTTCTTATTTGTCTTTGCCTTCTTTCAGTTCATCAGTGTAGAGATCACCAGTTTTAATTGTAATATGCCATTTTTTATTCCACTGGTTCAGAAAGTCTGGAAGCCAAGGTAGAGTTTATTTTTCTAATAGGATCCTTGCTATGTCAATTGCTCTTTTTTCTCTTGAGATTATAGGTATATAGAAAGTGTGTGTAGGCTGTACAGTTGCTGAGTTGTGTCTGATTCTTTTTCAACCCATGGACTGTAGCCCACCAGGCTCCTTTGTCCATGGGATCATCCTGGCAAGAATACTGGAGTGGGTTGCCATTTCCTCCTGCAGGGGATCTTCCTGATTCAGGGATCAAAACTGTGTCTCTTGCACTGGCAGGATTCTTTACCACTGAGCCACCTGGGAAGCCCACAGAAAATGTACCTTTATTCAATTCAAAATTTTAAGGCAGACTATGATACTGGGTATGCTACAATATAAAACAACTCAAATTTCAGGGCTTTAAAAAAATTCAGTTAACAGTATTATATCAACCAAAAAAAAAAAAAAAGAGCATTTTAGAACCCAAAATAGTGACAGAATAGCTGAATATCAAAATGTGGAAATGCAGTCAGCCACTAAAGGGATGGGGATGACCTTCAGGATAGCTGATACCCAGGGATGAAATACCTTTAGGACCCTCCATCTCTCATCTCCACTTCCATCAGTGAGAAGGAGGGAGAAGAGATGGAAGGGTGGTTTTAGTGACCTCCAAGTGACTTTTCCACAAGCCAGGGGACAGGCTGTCTGCAGCTCTAAACTCAAATCTATTCATCTTTGTGACCAAAAAGGAGTCTTTTTGCCAAAATCTACTTAAATCTTATTGAAGGACTTTATCACAAAACCAATCACTGTTGCCCAAGAGTGAGGTACCAATCACTGAAGTCAAGAAAAGTGGATCATGTCTAAAGATGGCAGCTCCCTTTTGGATCCCAAGGATCAAATGGGAACTGAAGCAAGTCCCCAAAATGAAGGGATGCAGGTCCCCAAGGAAAGGAGGAATGCAGAGAAGCACCACAACAAAAGTCTGCTACAAGTGACTTCACTTGAAATTTTCAGTTTAAAAGATTATTATGCCTCAGAGTCAAGATCTACATGTTAGTTTGTTAGCTCTTGGAAGATGTAGGAAGGGTACACAATTGGGTAGAAATTAGACTTGTGTTCATGAATGACATAGTGGGTTAATACTCAGTATTCAGTAAACTCGCTTTACTCAGTGCTGAAGGAATATCACCCTAACAGAATTTAAACAAATGATATAATCAGATGGACAAGGATTAAAACTGATAATTAATAAGGCTAATATGCTAGAATGGAAATGGAGGCAGCACACTGGTGTTCATATCAGATAGAGTGTCCCTCTCAAGGAGCTATTTTACATACTTTAGCGAGAGGAACAAATTACAAATATGTGAAAAAAATAGTTTCTGATACCGGTAGATGCTTTGAAGAAAACAGTGGAAGCAAATAGAGAGTACCTTGGTGACTGTGAAAGCTGCTCCAATGAGGGTTGTCAAGACCTTTGTAAGTAGTTGATATTCAAGCTGAGACATGATTGATGAGATGGAGGTGATCCTGTTAAGGTCTAGAGATCAGCTTTCTGACAGTAACAGTGAAGCCAAGGCATCTGGGATGTGAATAAGTTTATAGCACTGGAATATCAGTAGTAATGTCAATGCGTCTAAAGTTTAGCAGACAAATGCAAAGTGCTAGGAGATAGGTCAGAGAGGGAGGCAGCTTCCAAATTACGCCTTGTAAGCCAAAGTAAGAAATTCGATTTTGATTCCAAACTGTTCAAATTAAAGGAAAAGACCAGTGGGTTCGGCATTTAGATAATATCATTGCTATAAACCCTGTCTTGGGAGTAAAAAGCAAGCCAGCTTGCAGTAGGTTTCAAAGACAACCTGGAGAAGTCAAGTCATCACCGGGAGTCTCTGGTACAGTTCCAAAAGCCATAGGCTGCCATATAAAGACTTCTAACAGAGATAACACAGGTCTTTCTAGTCAATTTCTGATGGATTCTCAAGATGTAAATCATGTTCTTATCTACCTAGGACCCATTCATATTCATGCCCAACAGCAATATGTAACGATGACTAGAGAATCTGACGCCTTCAAAGACTTTATTTAAAGAGATTGCTTGTTCTTCATCCCAAGACCTTCTTGCTCACAAGTAGCCCTGAATTTTTGGTGGAAAGGTGTATTTTGACAGTACTTAATTCTGGAGAACTCATGGAAACCATCTTTGATTTTACAAATCCTGTGTGAATCCATTCTTAATGATGAACATTTTTTATTACAAAATGGAAAGTGATTAAATAAAAATGTGAGTAACCCAGGATCTTACATAGTTTTTAGTTAATAATGGCAAATTTCCCTACATCATTGAGAGGTTTCCATTTCATTTCATAAATTATTCATTAGCCCAAATGAGAGTTTGAGATTCCGTTTGCTAACCAATAATCGAACTCTTGGCATAGCCTGCTGACAGTGATCATGTGGACATGCTTTTAGGACAACTGGTAGGCTCCCCTCGCTCTTGCTTATTAAAGCTTCATACCTAGAGGTCTCATTTGTTATCACTCAGTCACTCAGTTGTATCTGACTCTTTGTGACCCAATGGACTGCAGGATGCCAGCCTTCCCTGTCCTTCACTATCTTCCAGAGTTTGCTCAAACTCATGTCCATTGAGTCGATGATGCCATCCAACCATCTCATCCTCTGTCACCCACTTCTCCTCCTGCCCTCAATCTTTCCCAGCATCAGGGTCTTTTTCAATGAGTCAGTTCTTTGCGTCAGGTAGCCAAAGTATTGAAGCTTCAACTTCAGCACTAGTCCTTCCAATGAATATTCAGGGTTGATTTCTTTTAGGATTGACTGGTTTGATCTCCTTGCTGTCCAAAGGACTCTCAAGAATTTCTCCAGTCTCAAAGTTTGAAAGCATCAATTCTTCAGCACCCAGTTTTCTTCATGGTCCATCTCTCATATCGTACGTGATTAATGGAAAAACAGTAACTTTGACTATATGGACCTTTGTCTGCAAAGTGATGTCTCTGCTTTTTAATATGTTGTCTATGTGGGTCATAGCTTTTCTTCCAAGGAACAAGTATCTTTTAATTTCATGGCTGCAGTCACCATTGGCAGCAATTTTGGAGCCTAAGAAAATAAAGTCTGTCACTTTTTTCATCATTTCCCCATCTATTTGCCATGAAGTGACGGGACCGGATGCCATGATTTTCCTTTTTTAATGTTGAGTGTTAAGCCAGCTTTTTGACTCTGCTCTTTCACCTTCATCAAGAGGTTCTTTAGTTCCTCTTCCCTTTCTGCTGGAAGGGTGATATCATCTGCATATCTGAGGTTACTGATATTTCCCCTGGCAATCTTGACTCTAGCTTGTGCTTCAACCAGCCTGGCATTTCACAAGATGTATTCTGCATGTTAAATAAGCAGGATGACAATATATAGCCTTGATGTACTCCTTTCCTAATTTTGAACCAGTCCGTTGTTCCATGTCCAGTTCTAACTGTTGCTTCTTGACCAGAATACAGATTTCTCAGGAGGCAAGTAAGGTGGTCTGTTATTCCCATCTCCTTAAGAATTTTCCACAGTTTGTTTGATCCACACAGTCAAAGGCTTTAGGATAGTCAATGAAGCAGAGGTAAATGTTTTTCTGGAATTCCTTTGCAGTTTCTATGGTCAACAGATGTTGGCAATTTGGTCTCTGGTTCCTCTGCCTTTTCTAAATCCAGCTTGTATCCCTGGAAGTTCTTGGTTCATATACTACTGAAGCCTAGCTTGAAGGATTTTGAGCATTACCTTGCTATCATGTGAAATCAGCACAATTGTGCAGCTGCTTGAACATTGCTTGGCATTGCCTTTCTTTGGTATTAGAATGAAAACTGACCTTTTCCATTCCTGAGGGCACTGCTGAATTTTCCAAATTTGCTGGCATGTTGAGTGCAGCACTTTAACAGCATCATCTTATGGAAGATTCTTCTCATGGAAGAACTTAAAAAATATTTCCTCTTCCTTTATGATGCAGCAATTTTTCAGGAAAATTTTTCTTCTTGTTCGTCCCAGTACAGCATGTTTCAGAGAATTTTACACTTACACATTAGACTTTATGATTTTCTTCTCAGCCAGACATTCATATAATTAGCAGCTTCTTGCTAAGAATTTCTAGTTAAGAATGTTTTTCCCCATGCCCAAACCACATATCTGCCAGAGAAGTTACAAAGCTACATGTAAAAGAAAACAGCATTTTGTGGATTTGCTTCACTTGATTTCTACTTAGAATAAACCAAACATGTACTTACTACTATGTGACTTTTCAAAACATGAGAAACGTTTAGATCATGGTCCTGCATGATGAATTTCCACCACCATTACCACCTCCTCACTGCTATTTACTTAAAAATCCTACAATGAAAAGATCACTAGGTGACCTTTCCATTTTTTTAAAGCCAAATAAGTTTGGACTATTTTCCTCAACTGGTAGGGCTGCTACAAACTAATTCATCTCTTTCTTGAAATTCATATCCTTATACATGCTCTTTCATGACAAGATCACTAGGTAATTAAGACTTGCCACATACAAAGCAATACTAAATGAGGTTTATGTTTGAGAAGATGGGTGACCATGTCAATCATGGCATGTCTACTGAAGAACTGGGTGCTTCATCAGATCTACTCCTCATAACAAAGAGGTCTTTTGCCCTTAGTTGGACTTACATCCTAGCTCTGTATTTTTCTGCAACCTAGCAAGTTCCTTGACTTTTCTAATCATCAGTTTCTTAATTATGTAAAGTAGAAATAACAATACTACTTATCTTATGATAATGTAGATAAATTGAGATAATACATATCAAGTACTTAGAACAGCCTGGCATACAAGTAAGGTTGGTCATTACCTATTCTGGGAAATAAATGAAGAATCAAAAAATGTGAATGATATATATCATTGTAGAATTAAGAGCGCTATCATGTTGTATTGATTTATAAGTAATCACAGGAAATTTAGGGACAAAAGAAGTCAAAGAGATGAGAAAGGCTTCATAGAAGTCATGAGGCTTGAGCAAGGCCCTGAAGAATTTGAATTGGAAATGTAAAAACAATCATCTGTAGACCCAGAGGCAGCAGCAGGAAGGAATGTGCCTATAAAGCACAGATAAAAGACCAGCCAGTCTGAAAAGAGAAGGAGAATGTAAAAGGATATGAATTTGAAGAAAAAGAGATGATCTAGCTTATAGCAGGCCTACCAGTTGAGGAAAATAATCTAAACTTATTTGGTTTTTAAAAAATGGAAAGAAAGAGGACTTTTGACAGAAAATAATTTATTTCTGTCCCTCAAGAATCCCTTGGGCTGCAAGGAGATCAAGCCAGTCAATACTAAAGGAAATCAACCCTGAATATTCATTGGAAGGACTGATGCTGAAGCTGAAACTCCAATACTTTGGCCACCTGATGGGAAGAAATGACTCATTGGAAAAGACCCTGATGCTGGGAAAGATTGAAGGCAGGAGGAGAAGGGCATGCATCACTCACTCAATGGACATGNTAATCACAGGAAATTTAGGGACAAAAGAAGTCAAAGAGATGAGAAAGGCTTCATAGAAGTCATGAGGCTTGAGCAAGGCCCTGAAGAATTTGAATTGGAAATGTAAAAACAATCATCTGTAGACCCAGAGGCAGCAGCAGGAAGGAATGTGCCTATAAAGCACAGATAAAAGACCAGCCAGTCTGAAAAGAGAAGGAGAATGTAAAAGGATATGAATTTGAAGAAAAAGAGATGATCTAGCTTATAGCAGGCCTACCAGTTGAGGAAAATAATCTAAACTTATTTGGTTTTTAAAAAATGGAAAGAAAGAGGACTTTTGACAGAAAATAATTTATTTCTGTCCCTCAAGAATCCCTTGGGCTGCAAGGAGATCAAGCCAGTCAATACTAAAGGAAATCAACGTTGGGGGGTGGGAGGTGGGAGGGGGATTCGGGATTGGGAGCTTGTGTGCACCTGTGGTGGATTCATGTCGATGTATGGCAAACCCAATAGAGTATTGTAAAGTTAAATTTAAAAATAAATAAATAAATAAATTTAAAAAAAAAAAAGAACTCAACATTCAGGAAATGAAAAAAAATAAATAAATAAAGGAAATCAGTCCTGAATATTCATTGGAAGGACTGATGCTGAAGCTGAAACTCCAATACTTTGGCCACTTGATGTGAAGAATGGATTCATTTGAAGAGACTCTGATGCTGGAAAAGATTGAGGGCAGGAGGAGAAGGGGACAACAAAGGATGAGAGAGTTGGATAGCATCACTGATGTGATGGACATGAGTTTGAGTAAATTCCGAAAGATAGTGAAGGACAGGGAAGCCTGGCATGCTGTAGTCCATGGAGTTGCAAAGAGTCAGACATGACTGAGCAACTGAACTGAACTGAACTAAACTGAAGGCCCATTTTCTCAATCATAGATGGCCATCTTGTTGTGTCATCACATGATGGAAGGCTGGAGGGAACTCTCTGTGATCTCTTATATAAGGGCACTAATTCCATTCTTGAAGCCTCCACCATCATGTACTAATCACCTCCCAAAGCCCCACCTTTTATCACCACCACATTAGGGTTAGGATTTCACTTATGAATTTAGAGTGGACATAAACATTCAGTCTATAGCAATTGGACATGACGTTTGTACTATAGCAGGTAGGCCTTTAATAGAAATTCAGTCATGGAGTAGTGAGAGCTTTCAGGGAAATGGAGGCACCAAAGATCTCCTACTGCTATTTCCCTCACCAGGCACTGCCCATGTTTCTTTGTTTCTCTTTTTGGCAAAATTGCTCAAAAAAGTTCTATACTTACTGTCTTTTGTTTCTCTTTTCTTATCATACTATCTCTCAGGCTTTTGCTCTCTTGCTCTATTAAAACTGCTCATGTTAATGACATGCATGTTGCTGACTAATAGTCATTTTCAGTCCTTATTTTACTTCTCAACAGCATTTGATAGAACTGACCATCATTTCTTCCTTTATAGACTTTCCTCACTCGGTTTTCAAGGTACAACATACTCCCACTCACGGGTAATTCTTTTTCATCTCCTTTAGCTTGCTACTTCTCTTCTCTGACCCTCTTAATGTGAGGGCTCAGCTCTTGGTCTTCTTCTCTTCTCTCTATACATTCTCTCTCTTGGCCACCCAGATCAAAAAATGAATTTCATTTTTGAATACACTGAATACTCACAATCAAAAATATGAAAAAGTGTTGGTGAGGAGATGGAGAAATTTGAACTCTTCTGCATGGCTGGTGGAGTATAAGATGGTGTGGCCCCTTTGGAAAACAGTTTTGTAGTTATTCAAAAGTTATACATAGTGTTACCACTTGACCCAATAATTCTAGTCTTAAGATATATACCCAAGGGAATTGAAAACATATGTTCACACAAAAACTTATACATAAGTGTTCATGGTAACATCATTCATAAGAGCCCAAAAAGTGGAAACAATGAAAATGGCCATCAATTGATGAATGGATAATCAAAAGGTGGTTCTATCTACTCGATAAACTACTATTTAGCCATAAACAGATTGACGAACTAACACAACATACAACATGAATGAATCTTAAGAGTATTATGCTATGTTGAAGAAGCTAGACCAAAAAAAATCACATATATGATTCTATATGTGAAATGTATACAATAGGCAAGTCCATAGATACAGAAAGTAAATCAGTATTTTTCAGGGGCTGAGGAGAAGAAGAATTGGGGAATGACTGCTATTGAAAATGGGGTTTCTATTTTGATAAAAATACTCTGTAATTGGTGATGATGGTTACAATAACCTTGTGAATATACTAAAAACAACTGAATTTACACTTAAACTATGAATTTCATGGTATCTAAATTATATCTTAATTTAAAAAAAACTACAAAGCTTTGTGGTTCCTTTCCATAGTTTACATGTACAGGACAAGCATCCTGGGCTAGATTTATTACTACAGACGACTGGGTCTTTGAGGTTCATGGAAGTCAATCAGTAAGGAAACCATCCTGGATTAAATAGTTCATACATGACAAATGAATTCTGAAATTAGAAACTTTGTCCTGGGAATACATGTTAGGAAAAATTATGATGTAAATCTTATATCAGAGGCTATTAGGTAATACAATAGATGCTGTCTTTGTGGTTTTGCCTAAGACACAGAAACAGTCTTTGGAAGGATGTTTCTTCTACTGACCAACTCTAAAGGATTAGGGCATAAAATCAAATTGCAACTAACTCTATAAAGGAATTTTTTCCAAAATAGTATAGCCTATTTCCAGATGATCTAACTTTTATAAAGATAAGCTGATGAGGCCAAGAGACACAAATAATCACATTTTCTTTGACCAACTTCCCCAAATATCAGATGTCTCAACTGAACATTTGGCAAGCATTAGGAGGCAGTCTAAATTCTGATTTGTATTGCTGATTAAATAAATGTCCATATGTTTTTGATACTGGATACTCAGGTAGCAAAGTCAATATACTGTCATGAGAATTTAGAGGCTTGATTTATACCCTTATCCAATCAAAGAGCCATCGTACTTCCAGCTGGGGTGAACTCCAGACATACCTACAGATGGAGATAAAATGTCTTTCAGCTTCAGAAGAGAATTCTGAGTCCTCTCATTTGGACAAGCACTTAGTTGAGAGTCTAGCATTTCTGCTGTTAGACATGGAAAGCATAATTTGGGTCTGAGAAAACTCTAAGTGCAGGTGTTTTTAATCAACTGCTTCTATCATAAAAGCATTTCAATAGAATTCCTGAAAAACATGTCACTTGGTGTAGATATGCATTTTTAACAAACTAGCTCCAAAATATATTCCCTCAAGTAGATGAACGATCTATTTGGATTTAAGGTATGTTTGCTTTGGATACTATACTACAGTGCTTTTCTCTATAAATGTTTACTGAATGAGTAAATGATTTAATGAATCTATTTTATATTATCAAGGTAATATTAGAGTTGAATATTTTTCTTATACAATTTTAATAGAAATGCCAAACTGTAAGTGAAATTTTCTCAGAAGACAAAAAGATTTTCCTTTTAAAAACTGATTGTTTACTGATATGTCTTCTCCATTATGTTATAAGCTCTTTGATGATGTTATTCACCTTTGCATCCTCCACACAATGCCTACGCCTGTGCAAGGTCCATAAGCAGATGCTCAAAAAACAATAGGAGAAAGATATGGAATAGAACTAGTTGGGATTATTTTTACACTTCAAGTTTTGGGTGCACAGTCTGTTCAGCAGTACCAAGGCACGTCCATAGAATGACTATTCCACCCCAGAAGCTAAAGGAGGACAGCTCTTTCCTCTCCCCTTTCTCTGACAGCTGGAGTATAGGTCAGTGACTAGTCACGGCCAAAGAGACCTTAGTAGTAGGGACTTTGGATCTGGAGGGAATGACTCAAAGATGCAGTATTACTTAAGTGTTAATTTGAAATACCAGTGGCAGAACTGTGGGTTTGCAGCACAGCAACTTGTCTCCAAGCATAGTGGTAACCGCAGCTTCCTAAGTATCCTAGTCCCATGGTAAGAATTTGGCCTTGTCTTGCCAATGATCTTTATTCCTGCCCCAGCCTGACTTTCTAGATATCTGTCAATTCATGAGCCACCCATGTAAACTGAAGAGTAAATTCAAAGGCAATCCAAAAGTATATTAAAAAAGAAACCTAATATTACCTTTTGTACTCACTTCCTTGGAAGATGAATCACTTCTTACCCATTAACTCGGGCATATAACAATTATGGTTTTTAAACCATACTTCTCTCTCGCAAATTTTCCTAGTCCTCTTATGAAATACAGTTATCTTTTAAAAAATCCAAATGAATATCTAGATTTTAAATATCCAAGATATTGCAAAGATTTTCCCACTATGTTAAAGAAATGAAACAATGGAGTAAAGAGATTTTTTAAACTTCTATATATATACAATAGCCCAAAGCAGAAACCACTAAAATTAATACTTCATCAATGGATCAATAGATTTAAAATAAGGGGCTTCACTGGTGGCTCTGTGGTAAAGAATCTGCCTGCCAATGGAAGAGACGCTGGTTCTATCCCTGGTCCAGGATGATTCCACATGCTGTGGAGCAAATAAGCCCATGCATCACAACTACTGAGCCTGTGCTCTAGAGCTCGGAGCTGCAGACACTGAGCCTGCATGCTGCAACCACTGAAGTCCAAGTGCCTAGACCCCATACTCTGCAACAAGAGAAACCACTGCAATGAGAAGCCTGGGCACAGCAACTAAGGAGTAGCCCCACTTGCCACAGCTAGAGAAAGCCCATGCAGCAATGAAGACGCAGCACAACCAACAATAGACCAGATAAAGCAATTTTTTAAATATGGTGTATCCACACAATGGAATATTATTCAGCCATAAAGAGAAATAAAGCACTGATACATGGATGCATGAAGACATTATGCTTAGTGAAAGAAGTCAGATGATGATGTTTCCACAACATCATTATGAATACACTAAATGCCACTGAATTGTACACTTTAAAATGGCTAAAACGGTGAGTTTTATGACATGTATTTTTTTCCACAATAAGAAATTTAAATTCAATATCCTCAAAATTAGGAGAAATATAAAGCAGAATATTTTAAAAATGATTCCTTTTGTTTACAACAGAACAGAGTGGCTTGTCAAGAGCATTTTCTGGTTATAAAAATCTTTGTAGTTCCAACTTTCCCTTTGAACTCTCAGTGGAGTTGTGTCATTATGTAATCAGGTTTCCGTATTAGGAAATTACCTTGTGTCTGGCGAGAGGAAAGTAAAGCTCTTCCAAAAGGCATTTAATTTATCTCTGGTCACAATCACAACTCCTTCCATTTAGACACAGTGAGGAAGTTTTGAAAATGAAGTACAGTTTAATGGATCTTGACAAATATAATTTTTCCACTCTGGCAAAGTTTAAAGCTCTCTTATTACAACGGTTACTCAATTTTCCAAAGATGTAGGACTTCACATGGGAAAAATAGGCTGAAGATGCTAGTATTTACATAATTCTTCAAACTAGGGTAACAAGAATGTGCTGCAGGTTGCTACCCCATAATTGGATGGCTCATTATTGTAAAATATTTCAAGTTTGCTCAGCGGAATACTGGGAAATGACATTAACTCAGTCTTTTACTCTAGAATTGTATAACTTTTTATTTCCATCATTTCTATATTTCCCCAAAACCACACATACATCATCAGTAAAAGAAAAAAATATGTGTGTCTATATGTTTAATTGTATAAACACACACACACTTCCACATATATTCTAAGACCTTTCAATTATTGTTTTCCAGTCCCAACAGAACTAGAAAAGAAAGTCTTTCACACCAAGAATCCCACTTTCAAAGTATTGATTTCAGTTTGTGTGTATCAAAGCCAGTGACTGTCTTTTCATTCTAAGAAGCAAAAATGGTGAACTCTTTACTGATTTACATTTTCTGCAATACATAGGGTAAATTGAAATACCAGCAACTTCATGTTCTATTTCTCAACTTATTGAAAAATGTGTGTTGCTTAAAAAGGCATTTTCAATAACCTCTTGGGGGAAAATTACAAGATTTCCCCATCAGATTCCTCGGAAGAAACCAACTTAATGCTTTTATAAATAACAAAAGCATTTCATTTCAGAAGTCCTTAAAATACAATCATTTCGTTTACTTTTAGAGGCTTTATTAAAGTAGGTTTTCAACCCACACTCTTCAGAGCAGGTGCCTGTAATTAAAAACAGTCCTCTCACCTGATCCATTTCCTGTGCTTTTTGGGTGTGAGAGCACTAACTCACCCTGAATTCATAAGGAAGACATTATTGCCAAGTTCCATGAAGCCCTCTGAGAAATTCATCAGGGCTACAAACTACTGACCTTACCCTAAACCCATCTGCTTGCAGGCCAGCTGACTCAGTGTCTCCTGCCAGCCATCCGCACACACGTGGTGTTCCATGGCAGATCTGTGAGCCATCAGGAATGAGGAGGAGTTCACATTTGCAGAGAGAGTCACTGGGGAAAAAAAGGAGGGGAACTCTAATTTAAAACATCACTTCTCATGAAACCACATGATAACGTGCCTTTATTTTCCTTGCAGACATGTATTTTTATTTATTTTAGCTAAAAACTATTTGGTGAATTCTTCCGCTCTGCAAACCATAGTGATCACCATGTGGCAGAGGACTAGAAATTGAGTTAAATGTGTCCTCTGCCCTCCAAGAACTAGAGACTCTTAGGGAAATGGACAGGCAATTCTCAACTTTTCATTATGAGTTAGAAGATGGCCAGAGGCAGTCCCATTTCCATGAGTTTATCCAATGATTTGCATAATTAGAAGGAGCTGGTTGTAAATTCAAATTGTTTCCTTTAAGAAGGTCTTTGAGAATGTAAATATGTCAGTGATGTTAATTTTGTATTAATGTGGCATATGGGCTAATTCTTCTTTTATAAAAGAGAATCCTCTGTACTTCATACTCCACAGATCATTTATGGAAACATTGCACAATTAATGATAACACATTTCATAATTATGATTTGGCCAGGCCATGCCAAAATAAGCACCAAGGGAATGGAAGGAGGGATAAGTATAGGATGACAGAATGAACCAAACTCAAGATTATAAACTGCAACATTGGGACACCAGTGGGAGATGCCTTTAAGTCCTGTGCATGGAAGGTAGTCGATAGAAATCTCATCAGGATTTCGAGCAAGAATACAGGGCAGACAGAAAGGCCATGTTAATATCTTATTCCAGGTAGTGTCAGTGATATAAGAATGACCAACTATTGATAAATGTTAAAGTTGTGGGATGATAGAGTTTAAAATTATATTCATATGGAAAGTTATATGGTCATAAAAATTTGAACCCAAATATTTTCATATGTAAGACAGACAATAGAGAAGTAACTTGGGGAGAAGTGTTCTGTGAGTTGGAAATAGCATGTACAAATCACCGCTGACTGCTTTTAAAGTAGTAAAGTAGACTAGCATGAACTTGGTTAGTAGGATCCATAAAGCCAGTTAGGAGTCATTTAACTTAAATGGCTGCCAGGCGTTAGAGCAGATGGCAGAAACAAGCAGCTCACCACAGTCCCACTCATCGGAACTGTCTATGCAGTCGGCTTCACCATCACACCACCGGTCATGTGGTACACACTCGTGGTTTGCACATTCTAGCTCATCAGCTTGGCAAAATGCTGGCAGGGGAACAAGAAAGGAGGAGACAAACATTTTAGGAATGGATGGCATTTTCACTAACAGGCACCTCACGGTTTGCCAACAGGTGCGTCAAAGGAGGAAAGGATGTGGTTGCCGAGGCCTTCCAGTAAGAGTCCATACAGAAGAGCAAAGCTGGTACGATCTCATCTCTGAGATGTCCATCCTCACAAACAGCAGGCATTTAAATAGCACTACTATCTCCAAGTGACTAAACTCTCTACTTTTAACCACAGGATTGAAAAAGTGGCACCCAGAGCAGCAGAAATCCCAAAGATGAGAGCACAGAACTAAAATCTGAAGTGGCTTGAGCTGAGCACTCGGCATGAGCAGACTGAAGTCACTCTAGGATGAAACCCAGCTCTGTCTACATTTATGGTTAGTTTTATTTTTTTTTAATCTCTAGCATTAAGTGACTCTCAGAGTCACACACTAATCTTCTCTTGGGTTTTTAAAACCTATAGCCAAACTCCTTACTTGCCTATTTAAAATCTATTACTTTTCTTTCTCCTTTCTTAAGGGAATCTGATTTTTATTCAGGCCTCCACACCAGCCCCCGTTCAGGGAAAGAATCCTAAGTCGTTTAAATAAGACATGACATTCTTCTCACTAAATTGTATTTTCCTGAGTACAGTTATTAGCCCAGGAGCAAACATGGCATCTAAAATCAGTGTCACGGCTTGTGGTTTTGTAGATTGTACTTTACAAAGTAGTTCCTGACCAAACCCTGCCATCCAAGGCTTTGTGTCCTAGTCTGGAAGAGAAGTGGCCTGGATGAGACACCGTCTTTTCTTATTGGTTCTCCCTAAGGATGCTTCTAGACCAATATCATCATGCATATATTTGACACATTTGATTGTGTTTGGCATATATTTTTCCAAGTGAAGTTTTAGTCAAAAAGTCTGAAAATACAGAAAGCTTTTGACATGTATTTCCAAATTTCTCACTTATAAAAAAAGAGGGGTAATTAATGTTTAAAATAAAATGTCATATTGACAAATGCCCAATAAGTACTTACAGCAGTTTTTTTCATCCATGTTATCAGGGCAGTCTGGAAACCCATCACAGATGACTGTGTGCTTCAAACATTGTTTACTGGATGGACATTCCCAAAGATCTCTCTCCTTACATCCTGGAGACAGAAGGAAAGGTTATTTGCAATGGGTGTGAAGGTGAAAATAACTATGGCTTTGATCAAAGTAAAAAGAGAATGACAATATAAAGGGAGAATTTCTTTCTTAACAAGTTTTGACTCCTGTATACCATGGAAAATGTAAATTTGAAAGTATAAATGCTTGGTAATCTCCATACTGCATTACAAATAGTACATCTCTTCCAGGAGAAGATCAAAAGTGACATATGGGAAACAAGAAAAAAATGAAAAAGCAACTGTACAGTAACGTTCATCTTTTGCTGTTCCTTTTGCTTTCTGAGCCAATTTGCCAACACATAAGACTCATCTCTAAAATGATGAGCTACACTTTTAAGCAAATATGCCCAAACCTAGTGACCTAAATGTATATTATCTTAAAATGTAATTTCAATCAACAAATGGTAACGCCATCTGTGGGTTTAGCAAAAGAGGCAACTCCTATGCCGAATATCTACAAAACTAGTTTATGAGCCAGGTATGAAAGCCATTACCTTCAGTAATGTAGCCAGAAATCTAAGATTAGAAACTATCTATTATATGAGAAATAAATATAAAGACTATAAGCTTGAATGGTAATCTTTCTATAAAATAACAAGCTCTTGCAATGAACTTAATAAATGTCATTTGATTCATAGACAGTGAATTTATATGTTCGCTAAAACATGCCAAATGTCTAATCGTTCTTGCCACTCAGGTTGGACCCAAGACTCTCACCACGTTGTGAGGGTGTGGAGGAAGAGACCACATATATTCATCTTTGAGCATCTTGACTCCCCTGCCTAGAATGGCAGCTAGCCCTCAGTAGACTCTCAACACATATGAATTTTAAGTGGAACTTTATTTCATGTAAGAAACAAAAAGTCTCTTGTTCCTAGAAAAAGGTAGTTTAGTTTACAGTGAATGAAACACCAAGCAGTGATGAAATAAGGAGCGTCTTTAAAGACACAACTTCTCATCAGACCTGGTACAAATCATTCAGAGAAATAGCATAGATGATTGACTCAAGTTTCTTGGAGGCCCTCATAGGAAAATAATCTGCTTTAAAAAAGAATTTTCATTGAAAAATTATCAAACTAAATTCGCAGAAGAGAGATTTTTACTACGGAAAAAGTTAGGTTTAAAATGTTTCAGATGCTTAGCAGGAAAAGAATCCACCTGCAATGCAGGAGATACGGGTTTGATCCCTAGGTCAGGAAGATCCCCTGCAGGAAGAAATGACAACCCACACTAGCATTCTTGCCTGGGAAATCCCATGGACAGAGGAGCCTGGCAGGACGCAGAGTCAGACACAGCTGAGCAACCAACCATGTGTGGTCGCACCATTCAGGGCTTCCCTGGTGGCCCAGCAGTTAGGACTCTGAGGGGAGCATGGGTTCTATCTCTATCTTAGGGAACTAAGATCCCACATGCCACACGGTATGGCCCCAAAAAAGGGGGGGTTAATAAAAAATACAATAAAATATTTTTAAAATAAAGTGCTTCATCATTCAAACATATAGGACAGTGGGAGAGTATCTGACCACAGAACTGTACAGGAAATAAATATTGAGAGTCCTTCACTAACTATCTGGAATTGTCTTAGGAACAGGGACATCTATTCTAGGAACTCATGGGGATATTATTTGGAGTTTTCAGCTAACCAAGAATACAGATATCATCTGGATTTTTTGACAATGAGACTCTCATCACAAACGACACCACTTGCTAGCAGATGATGAGAGAAAACAGCATGAGTCTTTCTGACTATTCACAAAAGTACAGAGAAGAACTTGAGCATGTGGAATGAGCTGAGAAAAGACCACACAAGTCAATCCACTGGTACATAAGATCTGCATCCTCACAGTTCAATCACTCAGTCATGTCCGACTCTTTGAGATCCCATGAATCGCAGCACACCAGGCCTCCCTGTCCATCACCAACTCCCGGAGTTCACTCAGACTCACGTCCATCGAGTCAGTGATGCCATCCAGCCATCTCATCCTCCGTTGTCCCCTTCTCCTCCCACCCCCAATCCCTCCCTGCATCAGAGTCTTTTCCAATGGGTCAGCTCTTCACATGAGGTGGCCAAAGTACTGGAGTTTCAGCTTTAGCATCATTCCTTCCAAAGAAATCCCAGGGCTGATCTCCTTCAGAATGGACTGAGTGGATCTCCTTGTAGCCCAAGGGACTCTCAAGAGTATTCTCCAACACCACAGTTCAAAAGCATCAACTCTTTGGCGCTCAGCCTTCTTCACAGTCCAACTCTCACATCCATACATGACTACTGGAAAAACCGTAGCCTTGACTAGATGGACCTTTGCTGGCAAAGTAATGTCTCTGCTTTTGAATATGCTCTCTGGGTTGGTCATAATTTTTCTTCCAAGGAGTAAGCGTCTTTTAATTTCACAGAGGGTAATAATAGGAAGTAACACTTATTATCCATCCTAAATCCACATTCTAGATAATAGTTTTAGTTCTTAAAATAACACCACAGTGTCAGAATTACAATCATCATCTCCTAAGGGAGGAAACTGAGAGTTAGAGAAAATAAATAAATTGCTCCAAATCCAGCATCCAGTTGGGAAGAAGGTCTAAGTCCTTAGTTGTAGCTGTCTGTACATTAAGAATACATAGCACGTGCCAGTGGTAAGAGCAAGGGAAACAGAGCTTAGAGGCAGACATCTGGATTTAAACCCCAGCTTCAATCTCATTAGCTGTGTGACCTTGGATAAGTTTCTTAATTTCTCTGAACCTCTGTTTCCATATCTCTAAAACAGGAATAATAACACCTGCTACAAAGGATTGCTATAAGAGAGAAACGAGTACTCTCTGGTCAGTAATTTCCCTTCTGTATATTCTCTTTTCTAATAAAAGTTTGTGCGGCCTAACGCCCTCTTCTGTGGAGTTACAATGAGCATAAATGAATTAGGATGAAAAAAGGTCAGAACATGAGTCCCATGGAAGACAATACTGTGATTTTGTGAAGAAACCATTCTCTCTTTAAAGTGACAGTTTTGGTGTAATTATGCTTTAAATGTATGCTTTAAAAGGAAGAGGGTATGACTCCATTAAAAATGAAAAACAGATATGGATAGGATGGGATGTCTAATGCAGCTGTAGGTTATACAATCAAATAATTATTGATGTCAGGACAACAGCCACCCCTGCACAGAGGCCATGGCCACTCACAGCGGCCACTGTGTGTTGCTAAAGTGACAGTTCATCCCAGTTTTCCTGGGACTTTGCAGGTTTGAGCATCAATCTACCCTCCTTCCAAGAAACCATTCACAGTACTAAGCAAACCGGAATGGTTCATCACCTAAGTGTGCTAAGCTTTCTGCTGAGTTCTTAACTTATTCACTCTCATTTTCACAAAAATTCTGTGAAGCTGGCTTCCCTGTCTTGGGCAGATCCCACTTGAACTGGGGAACCTTGTCTCTCCATCAAAAAAGTTGTCATTCACAGACATAGGGAACAGACTTATGGACACAGTAGGACAGGGTAAGGAAGGAGAGGGTGAGATGTACAGAGAGAGCAACACAGAAACATATATTACCATATGGAAAGTAGATAGCCCATGGGATCTACTTTATGATTCAGGGAACTCAAACAGGGACTCGTAACAACCTAGAGGGGTGGGACGGGAAGGAAGGTAGGAGAGATGTTCAAGAGGGAGGGGACATATGTAAACCTATGGTCGATTCATGTTGATGTTTGGCAGAAACCAACACAATGCTGTAAAGCAATTATCCTTCAATATAGAGTATAGTAAAGTAAAATAAAGTAAAATAATAATAATAAATAAAGTTTAAAAAGTTGTCATTATAGGTGAAGAGAGCAAACCACCTTAAAACAGATGCTTCTTGTACTTTATGAAGCTCTCAGTTATGCAAGTATAAGGTACTTAGGTCTGTTCATCAAGGCTGCTAACTTGATCAGTATATCAGATTAAAAAGTATTGCCACGAAAAAAGAAAAAAGTATTGCCACGGAGGAGCTGCTCATAAGAGCAAGGGAGAAATGCCCTTCTGCATCCTGGTGCTGGTAGAGGCTGGACTGGGCTGGATCTAGCCATCTTCAGCCAGCAGCTGCCCCAGTGGCTATGGATGTGACCTCAAAGCGGATCACGGCAGCTGAAACAGTGAGGTTCAGGCCTGGCAGGTGTGATGACCCCTCCAGAGCCTGGGACTCCTGACTGTGGAGCCCAAATCTCAAAGAAAAGCCACAGTACCTGTGGTAACAGCTGGGCCAAAAGGCCCCGCCTCCCGCTCCTCCCCAGGCTCCAGGTCCAGCACCAGCACAAGTCAGAGAGCTCCCGTCTCTGACCAGAAAGCCCCAGCGGACTTCCCAGTTCCTGAGTCACCTCCCCCCTTGAGGGGTGGCATCTTCATGACTCCCTCTCCACATGTGCTGGCCCAGGGCCTGGGAAGGGGCAGCATGAAGAAACTGACAGGGTTTATATCGTAGGGTCGGGGCCATCCTCAGTGTGTCATCCTGGAGATGGAGACATTCACCATCGAAACAAACACTTCCTCCTGGACAAGGTGCCAGCCTGACGTCCATGTTCACTGTGTAAACCAGGGACTTCACCCAGCCTGCTCTCTTCTGCCACATATAAGACCTGGTCTGTTAGAGACCAAGCTAGACAAGGCTCCTTCCCTCAAGGGAGATGCCTGAGGTGACCTGGGGGTGGGGGGACGTGCCTCCTGATTTCCTAGCACTATGACAGGTGGGCTCTTGGTTACTGCCTTCTGAGGATTGAATAAGGCTTGTTATACGCATTCCAAGCTGTGAAGGATAAAGGAAGTTTTCTCTAAATGTTACAGGTGAGAAGGCTGAGGCCCAAAGAAGTTACATGACTGGTCAAAAGTCACACAGTCTCCAAGTGCTAAATCAGGATTAAATCCAAGTCTAAGTCTATGTGGGCTTCTCAGGGGGCACTAGTGGTAAAGAGCTGCCTGCCAAAGCAGGAGACATANAAAAAAAAAGTGTTTTGGAAAACATTTAAAGTCAAGCTGTAAACCCCACCAATATCAGAGCCAAAGGCTTTAAAACACAGTTATGGTGGTGTTGGGGCTTCCCTCAGGCTCAGACGGTAAAGAATCAACCTGCAGTGGGGGAGACCCAGGTTTGATCCCTAGGTTGGCAAGATCCCCTGGAGAAGGGAATGGCATTCCACTCTAGTATTCTTGCCTAGAGAATTCTATGGACAGAAGAGCCTGGCGGGCTATGGTTCATGGGGTCACAAAGAGATTATATTCTATTTCTTTAAGGGGGTTTTGACTCCAAGAAGAAGTCCAGGTTAGAATAAAATGTTTTATTACATTTTATCACCCAAGAGGAGATCAAAGATAGATAATGAAATGGTTTTTAGTCATTTGAAGATAAACAGAAGGTCCCTCAAGGACACTCTCATTTGTATTGTTATTCATCTTTCTCTGTATGCTGAATGCCTTTTATGTAGAGCAATGGTCAATTAGTAATTGTGAAGCTGTATTCATGTAACGAAGGATTTTATTTCTCCAGTAGATGCGGAAAAATTGTTCAAACTCTATTCTCATTTAACTTTCCCATTGAGAGGACCTGCTGCTCACATCACAGTCCAGGAACCACCTTACTCCTGCCAGCAGCTCACCTCCTTGTCGACACAGACCTAAAAAAGCTAACCTCAGTCTCACAAGCTCAAGCTCAAATCCATCATGTAAAGGCAAAGCTCAAATTTATAATCTTGCTGTTACTTTCTTTAGCTTGCCATTCCTTTATGCCCCTCTTATTCATTTCTCCACCCAGATTTTTCTCCATAGCTTAGATATCAATGCTTAAGAAAGGTTAGAATGAAAATAAGCCTCTTTAATCCACTTGCTAGACATACAGCCAACTTCATCTACATAGTAGAGGTTCAAGTAATGACAAATTATTACTTTAAGACAAGAAACAGTACTGACTCTGTAAACCAATCCTACCTTTTAGGCCTCCCTCCCACGAAGCAATTTTGGAATGATGTGTTCATGTTTACATGATGCTTCCAAACACTTGCTGAAAACATTTCTAATAACGCCAATATTTCCAATATAAATGTTGTTTATATTAACAATTACACAAGCAGTGCAACTTCAACAACAAAAATTTACCACAAGAGCAGGAGCTAATTCAGAATTTAGCATTACCCGTTGCTAAATGCTTAATGTGTATATTTGACAAGTATTTACAAACGGCATGCTCTGACCACCATGTTTTCCTGCTGCAAAACTGTCAAAGACACCCATCAATTCTTTTACAACTAAGTTAAAGAAGTATTGCTTTGAGGGGAAAACCCAATTATGTTGAAAGAAGTTCTGGAGGAGCGACAGATGTGTGAAAGTGAATAGTTAATTGTCACATTATTCGGTAAAGCCCCAGCATTTAAGTGCCCTCCACACCACAATGGGCAGAGTAAATCAGAAAGACATGAGGCGTGGTGTGAAATGCTGCTTTGCTGGAGCTGGTGTTTGTATTACCTGATGGTATGCCTGCCCACGCCCATGGAAACAAAGGGACAGACTGAGCAAGGAGGCAAAGTCGGGAGGGGATGGTTTCCCAGCAGTTCTCTCTGTGCTGAGCCTTCCTCTGCTTCCTCATTTGATGTTAAGTGCTGTGTTCTCCCGAAGCATGGGGCATGCCCATTCAAACCCCTGCATATGTTCTGAGGGGGATTGTTCATAAAATATTTATTACAAGTCCCTTTGAAAAATATGATGAGAAATTAATTTCTCATGAACTAATACTGTTGGGGGCAATTAATACCCTCAATGTATTAATTTATTACTGACCTTAAACTTTCCTCAACTAGAACTCTCAATAACATCATCAGTATTTTGAGTGTTTTATAGAGATTAGGTAATTCATTCGATAGTTCTGGTGAGCCTGTAATTGTTAGATTCGAGTATGCACAGAAACTTATAGCTTACCTAGAAATCTGACATTTTAGGATCATTTGTAATGAACAGAGCTTTAAATTTCTTCTTCACCAAATATACTTTAGACCTTAGACCATTTAATCTTCCGAAGTCTCTTTTTGAGATTAAGCATTTTCATTTCTCATATAATTAGTACCCTATTGCAAATTTCGGTCTAGTCACCCAATGGAATATCATTTAACAATGATATTCTCTTTGAACAATCTCAGATAGTTCAGTTTAAGCTGCACCTCAGAGTATCATAGCCCATAGTTAGTGAAAAAAAAATCCAATAGATTCTTAATGAGTTACTTATATAGGGGATATTCAATGAGTATTGACTTACTTATTTATATAAAGACCACAAACAAAGCAAGCAACAGTAGCTTCACAAAAAACTGTATACTCCTCCCTAACAAAATTACCCCTGGTCATTGGACCATCATTCTGACAGCTCTGATTTTCTAGAAAATGCACTTATCCATATTTATCACAGCTGATAGGATTTCAGTTGATTGCTTGTGACATTTTGTCTAGACTAGAAGGGCAATGTCTACTATGGAAAACTCATTTTGGGGAGCAAGGCAATATTTCATCCTTCAAAGGCCAAAAGAATAAAATGATTTCAAAAGATGCATTGCCTCATGTGTTTTCAATAGCAAAAAATGTCAGGTTTTTTAAAGCAGAACAACCTAAATAGTCATAACCAAACTATTCTTTGGCTAGCCCTTCAATCATTTTGCTTTACTCCAGCATATTACTTAGTGAAGAGCATTGCCTGTTTTCAATTCCCTGATACATTTTGAGGTTCCAAGTACAAAGGTTCGCAGGAAAGTAAAATGGGAATTAGCTCCACTTAAATTGCCGTTGGCATTTCCTGCCTTTGCCATGGTGATTTTGGAACTCAAAGGCAGAAATGCCAGGAAGAGTTTTATCCTCTGTGGGCTGAGACAAAAATCATAGAGGGCATGAAATTTAATCCCAATTAAACTTTGGAGCCTGCAGTCTGTCTTTGTGTATCTAGATGTCTATTTAACAATACGAGAATTATAAGTAAGGACAGCATTATTCTGATCTTATAACAGATGACAACTGCTTTAGAATCTCTCAATAAAAATAATCTTACATTTGTGAAAAGCTCATTTTACTGAGGGTTTGCACGTATGTCGTCATGGTTATAAACAGAAGTGTAATTTAGAGAAAATAAATGGAACTAACAGGAAAAACATTTATAACTCATGTCTTGCTGTTTGATAATTTAAGAAGTAAATGTCTTACCATTCAGTCTTGTTGCTGTTACTGCTAAGTTGCTTCAGTCATGTCTGACTCTGTGCAACCCATAGATGGCAGCCCACCAGGCTCCCCCGTCCCTGGGACTCTCCAGGCAAGAACACTGGAGTGGGTTGCCATTTCCTTCTCCAATGCATGAAAGTGAAAAGTGAAAGTGAAGTTGCTCAGTCATGTCAGACTCTTAGTGACCCCATGGACTGAAGCCTACCAGGCTCCTCCGTCCATGGGATTTTCCAGGCAAGAGTACTGGAGTGGGGTGCTATTGTATACTTAAAACTGTCAGTAAACAACGTACATATTTTAACACAACCCCTTATCCTAGTGAATGTTTGAGAAAAGTGCCATCTCACATACATACCACAGTTTTCTTCATCACTATCATCATCACAGTCAGCCTGGCCATCACATCTTCTGGAAGCCAGAACACACCGTCCTGAGCTGCACTTGAAGTGACTAGGTGAGCATTCTGTAAAAAGCAATGGGCCATATTACTGCCAACAAACAGAAAACCCAGACCCATCAGCTATGTTATTCATTTACGTGTGGGATGATGTGGAGAAGATATCACTGAAGATAAGGATGGTCCTTCACCAAGATGAAATCACCAAAGTTAACTTGGTTCTCTTCTGTTTGCCCTCAGCATCTTTTTCCTTCATCCTTGGCATCATATCTCCAGATTAGCTGTTTTGTGTCTTTATGCTTTCCAACAATTACCTCTCTTTTCTGAACGGACAATTGCTGGAGCCTGAAATGTCCTAGGAAGCCAGTGCTTCTAACTGCCCTCCTTTCACTTGTCAAATTGTTTCCCATTCTAATCTTTCCACCTGGTGAACAGGGATTTCTCTATCTGATCATCTCACATGGCCAAGGTCTTTGAATGCTTTGCACTTGAAGCTGAGTGCCAAAGAATTAATGCTTTTGGACTGTGGTATTGGAAAACACTCTTGAGAGTCCCTTGGGCTACAAGGAAATCAAACCAGTCAATCCTAAAGGAAGTCAGTCCTAAATATTCATTGAAAGGACTGATGCTGAAGCTGAAATGCCAACACTTTGGCCACCTGATGTGAAGACCTGACTCATTGGAAAAGACCCTGATTCTGGGAAAGAATGAAGGGAGGAGGAGAAGGGGATGACAGAGGATGAGATGGCTGGATGGCATCAGCGACTCTATGGACATGAGTTTGAGCAAGCTCCGGGAGTTGGTGATGGACAGAGAAGCCTGGTGTGCTGCAGGTCCACAGGGTCACAAAGAGTTGGACATGACTGAGCAACTGAACTGAAGGAGCCGTGGATTTATCTTCACTGTTACCTTCAAGACCCTCTAGTATAAAAGCAGCTTCCATATATAATGGACTCTGTGAGTTGTGTTTACAACAAACACGGAGATTATTATAAAGTCATCTCTGCAAATTATGTTTTAAATGAATACAGTGTCTAACAGATGAGTATTAAATTCTTCAATGTAATCAAGTTTATAGATTCACCACCTACATAGCCTTTCTATTGGCAATCAAATAAAAACAACAATAAAGAAACTTCTAAAGGTAGCTGATTTATTCATTCATGTTAGATACTGCATTGTAATCGATTTAAAAATTAATAAAAATTAACCTTCAACTTCATCATCAGGCATTAGGCAGATTTGATTGTCTGCATTTTCCTCTGGAAATTGATTGCAATCTGTGTCTTCTGGCCACTGTAGACCCACAATCCCAAGAACAGACTCACAGCGTTCTTTGGAATGCTCACAGAGAGCTCTAAAAGAGCAAAAAAGATGACATTACAGGCAGAAATAGCTACACCAAATGTTAGGCATCTACACAGGACTTTTAATTCTGTACAGCCGTGGGTCAGTGTATATATGTGGTGTGTGTATGCAGTGTGTGTGTGTATCAATGTATATACGGATACACATACACATAATAGGTATTTGGGAATTCAAAATTAGTGATATCATTACAAGGGAGATAGATTTCTGAAACACAGTTTCACCAAAAAAAAAAAAAAACCCTCTACTGCAGGAATGGAAATAGAGTTGTTCCCAGAACATGAATTCCCTTTTCCAGTTTACCTTTCTTGCTTTCTCTTTTGTCTTTCAGGCAGACACATTCTCCAACATTTTTGTTTCAAGCAAGTCCCCAACATCACCATGGGCACTCTGCCACCAAAGGGCATGGAATCTATACAACACCCTCAGCCCCTTCTGGTGCCCTGTGATTGGGCCATTTCAAGTTTTAACCTGGCTTCCCTAAAGGCAATACTTCAGCTTACACCAATATTGTTGAAAAACCTAGTGCTTCTCCCAAACCCATCTATGTTGAGCTCAAATTGGTAAAAAATTAAATGTGTTGGCTTTTGTTAAAGAAAATATATACTAAGCATTACACTAGGTGTTTTAATGTGTTACTTCATTTGTACCTAGAATATTGTAAATTGAGGCATCAGCATGTCTCAAAGAAGATGTTTTTTACTTCAGATGGAAAAAAAAAATATGTAGTTTTGCCTCAATATATAACCAATAAATTAGTTTTTTTTTAATGTTAAGTAGACATAACCAAAGTATGTTCCTAGGCAAATTTCTTATTTCCTTTTAAAGACATATCAACAAGATAAGGAATGGTTAGCAACTGAACAGAGAAGTTTCCGAAAAGTCTCCATTTTGATTTAACTCTGTCTAGATTTAAGACAGAGCATAACTTAATGCTGGTTTAGCCTAGGAATCTGGGGCAAAGACAAATGCCTGGCATTCCCATGAGGCAAAAGTGAGAAGCTCAACAGTGTTTAACAACTATCTGTTGGATTGAACAGTTTTGTGGCAGATTAATAAAAGGTGTATATAACTCAATTGCAGCTGCTATTTTAAATTAACCAAAAGATATCTATTTCAGATAGAAGTCAGGTTCTGCCTGACTCTACCACTTTTTTTTCCCTATAAAATAGAATAAAATAAATGGCACGACAATTCCATGGCACACTGTTCATATCATAATCTGTGTGGTATTCAACCACAGAGACAACAGTCCCAAAAGGTTACTTTGAGGATGACCACTAAAGTATTTAGCACACCATAAGGGCTCAGTAACATTAGATTTTTTCCAATTCATAACTTAAAACTGAATTTTAAGATCAATAAACAAACCTGGCAAAAGCAACTATGTGCAACCCCATGAGCATATCAGTATATTACTCTTTATACAAAAAATATTTTCTTACAAATATCATAATGTAAAATTCTCTTTGATAGCTACTAAAAATGAAAGATGTATATGTGCTAAGAAACAAAACTAAAATACTTAGAATCAGTTCACCAAATTGTTCACTGAATAGTATTTCGGAATCCATCTCATCTTGGGCATTTAAATATGAAACCGAAATCTTAAAATTATCAGTTATATGTGGATATAAATTTGTTCCAGAGAACATTATGTTAGGGAAATGTTTATGTACATATGAAAAGAAAATCAAATACAAGAATTTGTTAAGTACTATTAAAAATAAGTATTCACTATCATCAACCTTGCTTAGCAAAAATGGATAAAATTTACAAACAACTTGTTAACATAAAACTGGTAGATGCTTTATTAGTAATATTTTAAAGGGCATTTAACAGAAATTTTCAGAAGTGTATTTACACAGGCCTACATTGTATTATTCTATTTGTACCTTTTGTTCAGTTTCCCAAGTCATTTTGAAATTTTATCGTTTCCTGTCCTGACTCTAAGGATGCCCCTTCCTTGTCATCCATTTGATATTCAGTATTTAATTTGTTTTCTCATCTATCTGTTCACTATTTTGATATTGCTGCTTTTTCTTTAAGTTCTGAATGACTTCTGATCCAAACATATGGTTTTCACAGTTACCACTCACATTAAGGCAGGCACATCTGTGTATTCACTCCGTGATGGAAAACAGCCTGAGCAGCCCCACCTCTGTGACAGCCACTTTGCATGTGCACATTCTCTGGCTATAACCCAGGACACACAGCAGAGAAGAAGGCCAAACCTCCACAGAGCAGTGAGCTCCGTCTGGGCTCACAATCAACTGGCAAAGCTTCACCTTTTTGTACATTTGTCTAATCTTAATCTCACAATAACTCAACCCAACCACCATCACAATCCTGATCTTACAAGTAAAGGAACTGGGATTGGAAGAGATCAAGGAAATGGTCTCAGGCTACAGGTAGCTAGAGAAAGAGCCAGGACTTGAACCGGAAGGTGGACTCCAGTGTCATAGTCTTAACCACAGGACATCACTCATATCCTAAGTCCAAGCCATCCTGAAATGCTGTCCTGAATTTCACCCAAGCAGGTAGAAAAACTCTCCGTTCATCCCCTGTCTATCCTGAAAGGTTGGTGTGATGTCTCCTAACTTTTGACACAGTTAGAAAACAGCATTTTAAATACATCAACACTGCTAGATCAAGAGGCAGACAGATCCCTCCTTCTGCTGTCTCACATTTAAAAAACCACTTCTTGATCCACCAAAATGAAACATGTGATTTTATTTGGTTAAAGTCCATGAACTATTATCAAAGGCAGTTCACACCCCTGGTTTGGTTCTTTAGTAATGACTTCTTACTCAGATACTCATTTTAGAATTCTACTTCTTTATCATTTTAATATGTAATTTGTTAAACACAGAGCTTCTTAGCAAAATAGGTACTTTGTCTAAACTCAGACTGTCTTCATTCCCTTGGTTTTCCCTGAGGGAAAATGAGGATACCTGGGGGNGCCTGGGGAGGCAGATCGGCAGGGCTGCTGGGAGGCTGAGTGTGGGAGGGGAGCCCTGTCAGCACCCAGGCTCTGAGAGGCCAGGCCTGTGGTTGTGGGATTGACCGCTGATCCCCCAGCGCCCAGCACAGCACTCGGCTCTCAGCCGGTTCCCAGGTCGGATGGTCTGATGGCGGCTTGCAGTTCTGGGGCCCAGCAAGGCCCATGGATCTGGTCAGGGCCCCCTGCCCAGTGGGGGCAGAGGCCTCCCGGCCTTGGGTGTAATTGGCACAGGTGGGCCCAGGGCGTCGCCGGGGGGGGGGGCTGGATGATGGCTAGGCTCCCCAGACTCCCATCTTCCCAGGGTGACTGGCAGGAGACCTGGGAGTTTCCGGGGGCTGCTGACATGCCCTCCAGAAGCAGCCAGATCCGTCCCCTCGCTGCTCCCATCCTCCCGGGCCTGTCCTGCATCCCCAGTCCCTGGCTGCCCCGAGTCGGCGGCCCCACAAGCCAGGCCCCGGGCCCCGCCCTGGCAGGGTCCTGGCCTCTCATGGTGCCGCCGCTCCCAGGGAGTGGAGCCTGGGGTCCTGCCTGCCCAGGTTCCCATGGCGACCCTCCTGAGCCTCGGGTCCAAGCACTGGGCTGGGATGGCGGTGGCCCAGGTTGTGTGCCCAGGGGCTGGCCGGGCCAGAAGCCCAGGGCTGGTGAAGCTGGTGTCGCGGTGCGCCGGGCAGGGGGTCAGCCGCCTTGGGCTCGGCCACTCCCCCTGTTCCCAGGGGTTCAGAGCACACANATTTACAAACAACTTGTTAACATAAAACTGGTAGATGCTTTATTAGTAATATTTTAAAGGGCATTTAACAGAAATTTTCAGAAGTGTATTTACACAGGCCTACATTGTATTATTCTATTTGTACCTTTTGTTCAGTTTCCCAAGTCATTTTGAAATTTTATCGTTTCCTGTCCTGACTCTAAGGATGCCCCTTCCTTGTCATCCATTTGATATTCAGTATTTAATTTGTTTTCTCATCTATCTGTTCACTATTTTGATATTGCTGCTTTTTCTTTAAGTTCTGAATGACTTCTGATCCAAACATATGGTTTTCACAGTTACCACTCACATTAAGGCAGGCACATCTGTGTATTCACTCCGTGATGGAAAACAGCCTGAGCAGCCCCACCTCTGTGACAGCCACTTTGCATGTGCACATTCTCTGGCTATAACCCAGGACACACAGCAGAGAAGAAGGCCAAACCTCCACAGAGCAGTGAGCTCCGTCTGGGCTCACAATCAACTGGCAAAGCTTCACCTTTTTGTACATTTGTCTAATCTTAATCTCACAATAACTCAACCCAACCACCATCACAATCCTGATCTTACAAGTAAAGGAACTGGGATTGGAAGAGATCAAGGAAATGGTCTCAGGCTACAGGTAGCTAGAGAAAGAGCCAGGACTTGAACCGGAAGGTGGACTCCAGTGTCATAGTCTTAACCACAGGACATCACTCATATCCTAAGTCCAAGCCATCCTGAAATGCTGTCCTGAATTTCACCCAAGCAGGTAGAAAAACTCTCCGTTCATCCCCTGTCTATCCTGAAAGGTTGGTGTGATGTCTCCTAACTTTTGACACAGTTAGAAAACAGCATTTTAAATACATCAACACTGCTAGATCAAGAGGCAGACAGATCCCTCCTTCTGCTGTCTCACATTTAAAAAACCACTTCTTGATCCACCAAAATGAAACATGTGATTTTATTTGGTTAAAGTCCATGAACTATTATCAAAGGCAGTTCACACCCCTGGTTTGGTTCTTTAGTAATGACTTCTTACTCAGATACTCATTTTAGAATTCTACTTCTTTATCATTTTAATATGTAATTTGTTAAACACAGAGCTTCTTAGCAAAATAGGTACTTTGTCTAAACTCAGACTGTCTTCATTCCCTTGGTTTTCCCTGAGGGAAAATGAGGATACCTGGGGGAGATGCCATTGTGTTACCTGCAAGGTGGGATACGCTGGTGTGTATCCTCGTCACACTTTGGTACCAAGATGGTGCAAGCAAAGAACATGAGGTATTTGTAACAGTTGGTTTGAACAAGTGCAGGGAAAAGAGAAGACTCCCAGCTGATGGATGCTTCCTTTTGAGTCCTGTGGCCAAGGTAATTCGGAAAATTTGTATGGTTGTAGGGCAAATTCAAGCAGAGTTCCAACGTAATTGGTTCACACTGGCCTAACAATAACAACAACAAAAAAACCACACATACAGATACATATTATATATTTTGTTTATATTTATAATTCCACGTGTAAAACAACTTACAAAATTAAAGTCTATTTTACAATCTTTCTTTAAAGTATTTAAGACTAGAATGCCAAAAGTACATGAGGTTGCCATCAAAAGATAAATAGTGTGGTTCACGAGGTGTCTTGAGAAGCCAAGATTCATTTCTGTAGATGCGTCTACCAGCACACTGCCCTGAATGAATGTTTCAGAAAGTCTTCCCCATTTTCCCCTTGATTTTACTTATCTGAAAGTGACTCCTTTTCCTGCTTCCTTTTACTTTAATCTGTCATCTTCTGATTTATCCATTATTTCTAAACTAATGCATTCCCCATCATCCTGTGAGCCACTTTTAAAAATTAATGAATTTAGCTGAGGAGGCAAGTAGATTACTTTTTTCTATGTGTTTTGTGGTTAATAAACATATGAAAGTGAAAATGAAAGTCACTCATTTGTGTCTGACTCTTTGCAACCCCATGGACTATGTAACATGCCAGGCTCTTCTGTCCATGGAGTTAGTTCTCCAGGCAAGAGTACTGGAGTGAGTAGCCATTTAGCCATTCTATTGTCTAAGGACTCTTCCCAATCCAGGGATTAAAACCAGGTTTCCTGCATTTCAGGCAGATTCTTTACTGTCTGAGCCACCAGAGATTCACTGATCAACGTGTAAAGCTACACAATTCCAGGGCAAGAGGAGGCTGAGGTCCATTAGATATCCATTGCCAGAGAGATCGTCCCTAACCCTTAGCTTGGCATCCAAGGCCATTTCACACTCCAAACCACAGCCTAACTTTCTAGCCTCATCTCCCATCCTATCTCATCAGCAATATTTGCTTGGTGACACCAGACATGTTAAGAATTGCATGGCTTTGTGATTCCTGTTAGCTTTTATCTCTTTCTTTCCTTCACACACTTGCAATCACCCCTCAAATGCAATCGTGTTTCTACCTGTCAGCACTTGCTTCCTGGAATAACCCTTTCCCATCCTCCTCACCAAGCTAATTTCTCCTTGGTCTGCAGCACTCAGCACAAACATCTATTCCAGGAAGCCTTCCTGGCCAACCACTCTTCCTCTTCCACTTCCAGAAGGAGCGCCAGAGTATCTCCAGGACATACCCGCCGTGCCCACATGGCCCTCTGGTCTATTCTTCACTTACTTACTTGTCTTCCCCACACAATTCTGAGACTTCTGTGAAATGAGACTTTTTTTTTTTTTGAAGTATAGCTCATTTACAATGTTGTATTAGCTTTTGGTGTATAGCAAAGCGATTCAGTTTTACATACATAATTAAAATGAATTCTTTTTCAGATTCTTTTCCATTGTAGTTTATTATAAGATTTTAAATATAATCCCCTGGAGACCTTATTTCTTGATCTCAGAGTCTGCACCAAGCATAGCGTGAGAATTAAGGGAGGAAAGGAGGAAGAAAAGTGTCAGAAACCATCCTAGGCACTTTAAAATGTAAAAATAATTCAAAATATAGTCCAAGCCATTGAAGCAGTCTAAGTATCCAGGGATATAACATGGGCAGGTTAGGCCAGCAAGGACTGGACAAAATGCTTGAACCCAAAGGGACAAAGTGGACAGAAGCAGCTTGGGAGGACTTCCCGGGACAAAAGGAGTTTGGACAGATTTGGGGGAAAGCAGCAGCAAGGCTTTCTGTCCCTTGTCTGCTGTAGACACGCCTCATTCCCAGAGGAAAGAGGTGATCAATGGAGTGTCTTTGTAGAATCAGGACAGGTCCACCAAAGACTTCATGCCTTAAGGATAATTATTCAAGTTAAATTTAATTATTTAACTAAGAAGTGGTAAGCAGGCAAACAGATTAGCAATTAGCACTGCGGTGAAATAGTAAAACAGCTCTGGGATGATTTCTCCATTTAAAGAATCTGAGGGCTTTTCAGAGACTATGCTATAGGAAGCTTGACACCGATGAGATTAAAAAGCTCATGACCACATATATAAGACTCAGTTTACTGGGGAAGAAGTAACTCTCTAAAGCTGGCATAGCATAATCCTGAGGATGCCTACTGTGTAGAGAGAAGAAAGAGATGGAAGAGGGATGGGGTTTGTTCAAATTCTTGCTTCTCTGATTTGTGAAAGAGGAGTAACATGAAATGTCTGATTTCAGATTACACACAAAAAATGCATGTTCATTATAAAGACAATAAAAAGATGCATATAGGAAGAGTTCTCCCTTCCCCACCTCCCTTTCTCTTAACTTTCCTCAAAACTAAAAGACAATTTTAATCCTTTCAGGCCTTTCACTTGCTCATATTTATACGCATAAGAATTTACACACATAGGCAGAGATATGTCTATGCTTTCGTCAAAGGATAACTGTACTATCACTATTACTTTTCAACTTGTTTTTGTTGCTTGATAACCTATCATGACCAAGCAGTAGAAACAGCTCAACCTCTATGTTTTTCCTAATTTCTTCAATACACTTAAAATTTTACCCCCCAAAATGGGATCATTTACACATATTTTGATGCAGTCTTTTTTTCCCCTGTAGACANGTTTTTGTTGCTTGATAACCTATCATGACCAAGCAGTAGAAACAGCTCAACCTCTATGTTTTTCCTAATTTCTTCAATACACTTAAAATTTTACCCCTCAAAATGGGATCATTTACACATATTTTGATGCAGTCTTTTTTTCCCCTGTAGACATCTTTTCTCTCTCTTTTCCTCAACCATCCTATCAAGTTTTGACTTTTTTCATCAGTTCATTTCATTGAACAAACATATCACGTGGACAACTTTTCTCTCTTTTGATATGTAGGGGATGTATCACTTTTGATTTGGGATAAGATACGGGCTTTAAATATTTCAGTTGTCGAGGGAGATGAAAGGATTAAGTTATGATCATATACTGTTCTGAGATCTTTATTGAATGCATTGAGGTTGATTGAATCTTGTGTTTTGTTCCTTCATAGTGGTATTCTTCACAGAGTGCTAGGCAAGATAAACTCTCAAGGTATCTGGCAACCTCCAATTCTGGGATTTATGGTATCAAACTTTTTTTATCTTAAGCATTAGACTCACATATGAGCCTGATTTACAACAGTCACTAGAGGGCGATCGGGTCACAAACATGTGAGAACGTTTAGCAACCACAGGGCTGTTTCCAGTGTTTTCAGTGCTCAGCAGGGCATCCTGAACATAGACAGGTTTAAAAAGATATCTGTTGAAAGAAAGGTGGTGATGGAATCTCAATGATAGGTCACCTTTCAAACTCTGAAACAAGATTTGTTAAATTCAACCCACAGACAGAATTGTTAACTAAACAATGTTACATCTTGGTGGCAATAGTGGTAAAGAATCCATCTGCTGATGCAGGAGACCTAAGAGATGTGGGGTCCATCCCTGGGTCAGGAAGATTCCCAAAGGGGGAAAGGGCTACTGACTACAATATTCTTGCCTGGAGAATTCCACAGAGAGAGGAACCTGGAGGGCTACAATCCATAGGGTCTCAAGGAGTCAGACACGACTGAAGCGACTTAGCACGCACACAATATCTTAAGTCGTTGGGAATCATGTATTAGGTCATGGTCATTTACATGAGAAAATGTCACCTCCAACATCCACTGACATATATACGATCCTCAGATTCACCTTTGCATCAAACTTTGTGACTCAGACAGTAAAGTATCCATCTACGATGCAGGAGACCCAGGTTCGATCCCTGGGCCGAGAAGATCCCCTGGAGAAGGAACTGACTACCCACTCCAGTATTCTTGCCTGGAGAATCCCATGGACGGAGAAACCTGGTGGGCTACAGTCCATGGACTCCCAAAGAGTTGGACACGACTGAGCGACTAACACTTTCACTTTTCATTTTAAATCTCTATCTTTATTATTTTCAATAATTTGAAGAGCTATTATAAGGTGAACACCCTTGTAACCACCACTCAGGTCAAGAAATTGAACTTTACCAGACCATCACAGGCGCCCTTCCATATACCCGGTCATATGTCAACATTCTGCTCTTCTCCCACAAAGTAACTACTGAGTTTCAGAGTCATTACTTCCTTGTTCTTCTTTATAGCTTTGTTACCTAAGTGTGTACCACAACCTACATACTACAGTTTGGCTACCCATTTTTGAAAATCTATTTAAGTCTCTTATAATAGCTATGTTCTCCCTCTATGTCTTTTTCCCTAATATTTAAGTATTGAAAAATCTGGGGACTTGACCTTGAAGTGTGCCAGTCTGGATTTTGCTAATGGAACACTCTAGGCAAGTAAAACATGTACCCCTGTACTCCTTGTTACCTGAACACTGGCACCTGAAGCCAAGAGGCTGGTTAGGTTTCACCAGGACACAGACAAGGTTCTAGATGCTGTGATGTTCTTTCATCAAACGACACATCCACCGACTTCTCTTTGTGATGTCTACAGCTGCCTGTCCATGCTCCATGTCTTTTCCTATTAATTCTCCTGGTTATCATATGGTAATATTCTCATTCAATCAATTACTTCTCATTTACTCCTTAAAAATGCTTTCAGAAAGAGATCATTCTTCTCAACTGACTCTTTGATCACACTTCTACACTCTCTGTTCCTCCAACTAGAGACTGCAAAGAGAAGCCAGAAAATTGACATACCCCTGAGAAATTATTCAAATAACAAAGCTGTTACTTCTTCCTGGATTTAACTTTTCAGTGGGAGGATCATACTGCCATCTTCCCACTCATATATACGATTTTGGTTTCCTTTTTCTGTTCTTCAAACACACTCAGCACAGTCTCCCCAGCATCTCACTGTCTCATCAGTTTCCTCTTTCATCAAAGATGTTCTTGCCAGGTCCTTTCCATATATATTCAGCAAATGTTTGAACATCTCCTCTGCTGAGTGTCCAGCACTGGACTAGTCACTTGTCCCCATTCCTTCTGTGTTATTAAAAATGAGTGTTGGAGGAAAAAGTACATGGGCAAACACATAGGACGAAAGACTGCTGGAACACTATGGGAAACTCAGGAGAGTCCCTGAGGCATAACAGTCATTCCTGGCTTCGCATGGCCACAGCGGTCCTGGGTGCAGGGAGACAGAGAGAGACACATGCCCAGGAGCTACTCCACCAGGTTTCCCAGCTGTCCGGATCGCACACTACAAGGTGCTAAGTTGCTTCAGTCGTGTCCAACTCTGTGCGACCCCACAGATGGCAGCCCGTTGGGCTCCGCCATCCCCGGGATTCTCCAGGCAAGAACACTGGAGTGGGTTGCCATTTCCTTCTCCAATGCGTGAAAGTGAAAAGTGAAAGTGAAGTTGCTCAGTCGTGTCTGACTCAGCAACCCCATGGACTGCAGCCTACCAGGCTCCTCCGTCCATGGGAGTTTACAGGCAAGCGTACTGGAGTGGGATGCCATTGCCTTCTCCGACTGCAAGGTGCAAGTGATGGGTTAGTTTCTACACCCCAGACTGGGGGGACATTACATCCCTGTTCCTACTCCCCAAGGCAAGGAGCTATCTGCTTTTGCCTCCCAGCAGAGTGCAGACGTATTAAAGATTCTGGGCGTGAGTGGATATGGTGACACTAGCCTATCACTGAACACTATGATCTGAGATATATTGTTTAGGCTTTTTTTAATTGTAGCCACTTCTGGGAATCTGAGATAAATCATGAAGCTTATCCTTTGAAAAATACAAAAACCATGAAGACATTTTTCATACCCTCTTTCAAGATGTTACTAATTTCTGCAGCCTCATCAGACCACAAAGCAATCATTCTCAATTTGCACTGCACACTGGGGTCACCTGGGAGATTTCAAAAATACTGATGCCTGGGCCCCACCTAATACATCTTCAGGGACAATTAGGATGTTACATAATTTTTTATGGGACAAAAAGAACCACTGTCTTTAAGAACTAGCCTCCCAGCAACCTCCACATTTTCCAAACCCATATTCGCCACTGGCAGGCGGCCAGGGAATGACAGTGCTGCTCACTTGTGCCCCAGGATCTAAATAACAACAGGGTCTTATTGGTAGCAGCAAAGATTTTTTAGTGATTAATCACATTTTCAAATGATGAAGAGTTTTCTGAGGGGAGACGTTGCTTGTCCATGTTTTTTATAGAGAACCAAGTAGACACACACCATTCTGAAGCTCTTTGAAAAATAAGGAGTAGCATCTTTACTCTCAACTGGAGGTTAGACTTATACACTGTTTTTAATCACTCACAAGGAATGGGGATGAGTGACTAGCCCAGCACCTGACACTCAGAAGAGGAGGTGTTCAAGTGTCTGAATATACATGGAGAGAGCCTGGCAAAAACATTTGTGATGAAAGAGGAAGCTGCTGAGATAGTGAGATGCTAGGGAAATTGTGAGCGCATTTGAAGAACATAAAAAGGAAATCAAAATTATATATATGACTGGGAAGGTGGTAAATGATCCCCCTACTGAAAAGTAATCTCCAGGAAGGCAGAAATCATGTCTCCTTTCTTTTCCATCAAAGTGCACACAGTCCCTGGAACATCACCGGCTAAGTACTGGTTGAATATATATATATGAGCCAAGTTATCTAGTGCTCTTCCTACAAATTCTTTTATTTTGACAGGTGGAAAGATATTTTAATTTTTAATCTTAAAATATTTCAAGTATAGAGAAAACAGGAAAACATATACCTAGTGACTCCCCACCTAAACTTGATATGGGCTAACATTGCTCTCTCAACTTTTTTTAATCTAACAGTGTCATGCTGTGTCAGATATCTCTCAAAACTCTAGTCAAATACACATGCCTGAGATAATACTGTCACTGTCCAAAATTCTGCAACCCAAGTTCAAAGTGAAGTAAAAAAAAAAGATTCTGAAAGAGTTCCCAGGAAGAGTCCGAGATAAGCAAAGTCTAACCATATACACACAGACACATATATTTAATGGAGTTTAGAGTGAATAAAATGGTAACATGTCTTAGTAGTCAGACTGTAACTATCTGCACTGCTCTCTCCCTATGGGAAGTGGAGGACTGGGAATTGTGCTTTCAGCCAAACAGTTATTAAGTGCTCATGAAAATAAAAAATCTTGTCAGATGGGTTATTAAGTGGCTATCTCCCTCAGTCTCCTATCCAGCCCACCGTTTTCACCCCTAAAAGTCCCCTAACGGGTATGGGCTTTCCCCACCCATAAGCTCTATGCTGACCCAGAGAAATCACGAGTAGAGTTAGGATCCGAAAACTTGAACAAATCCAGGGACCTGAACCCTTCAGCTTTTCAACCTCCCAGCCTCCAGGACCTTCACTGCCAGGATCTGTGCTAAGAAGCCACACCTTCTTGTCAACTGAAAGCTTGACAGACTTCTTCTGAATCTTAAGCCCAAGCTGACAGGGAGGCCAAAAACTAGTTCTAAAGAGTCTAAGAAGGGAGTAGACTATGAAGGCAGAGTCCAGAAGTAAGATACCATTACTAGAAATCAGGGTCTTCAGGGACTTTCTGATTCATTTTAAATTCCACAGGAGAGTCTTTCTGCTCTCCATCTTCCCCTAATTGTCCCTCTTCATAAGCCAGTTTGGAGAAAGTCACCTGTCTACACCATTTGGAACCTTTCCCTTGTCACCAACACAAATGAACACAACAGCCACAAGATAGTTCTAGGTCAGCAAAGTTTCTGGGAGGGTGAGAATACATTTTACCACAAGAACAGACTGCCAAAATTTTATGTGCTTGTTTAGATGAATTTTATATCTGCTTCTCAGATAAAGTTTCTACTTTTGAAGCTGGGCTTTAAAAAGGAAGAACGATAGCATCTGCCTGCAGATGGAGCCAGGAAAATAATATATAGGAGCTGATGCTGAGTGGAAAGTCATGCCAATGATATTAAACAACATGGATTTATAGCCCATTCACAGTGACACATTTGTTTATGATTTCAGTTAATTAAGACCACTTTGCTTCTTTTCTGCCACCACATGCAACCTTTAAAAAAAAAAAAGAAAAAATATATGCATATACATATTTTGGAGGGATTCCAGACTTCAGCATTTTAACGTAAATGAGAAAGGAAAACGTTGAATGCATATCCTGACAGAGTGATTGCATTTGTCAGAGGCTGTACTTACTACAATTATTCACACTGTTGCTGGGGTCACAAAGAGAGTTACCACCACATGAATCAAGGCAAGAACTATAGAGGCATCTTTGGTCTCCTTCTTGACATAGAGTCTGACCTACAGAAAAGAGAGAAAGGCGCATTCACTTTCATCAGCATCCGTAAGTAAATTCCAAGCACTAGTGTCTGAAGGATCCAGAGCCGAGGAAGGACACAACTCTAATTTCCTTCCAGCGTCTCCAAAAATATTGAACACAAGCTGAATAGGTACTTTCTGGTTTAATTTTCCTACAGCTAAATACAACACTGTTATTCCAGAAGGACTCTTCAGGAATAAAGAAACTAAGGGGCAACCCATCCTTTAAAAATAGGTTGTTATAGTTTTTAATGAAAAAGAGAGCATCTTGTATTTACACGGGTGCATATAGCTGATGACAAAAGAAAACTCAAATAATTTGAGGGAAGCACCAATATTTTAAAGTCTCATTTGATCCCAGCTCTAGTCTTCCCTCTAAGGAAAATGCTCTCCTTAATAATAAATAGGGCATCAACATCAATATAATAAGGGTACTTTATCATGGCAGGATTGTAAGCAGCTGTTATCCATATTTTTGGTGTGTCTCTGGAAAGTAGCCCTGCCCCAGCTGCAATGACCTGAGAATTAGGTTTCTTGTTTCCAAATGAATGACAACAGTAATGTCAGCCTAATGGCTTTTCCTTAAGGTACGTGGAGAGAAAACTGCTTTTCCCATTGATTTCCTGGTCATTTGTAGATAAATGGAAAAGGTAATAAATTACTGCCCATTGTCTTTCTAGTTTGCCCCCATTGTAGTCAATTATTTCTAGACACATCATCTGGACTCTACAATATCTTGCAAGGCATTTTAAAATATAAATAACAGTATAGGTATACATACACTCATTCTTACCTATAATTCTGACAATATTTATTATACTGGACTTTCTTATCTAGAATTCTAAGTTATATCTACAATCTTACCTATAATTCTAAATATAATACTTAGTATACTGGACTCTCTCTCCCTTCTAGTACCATTAATGAACAACACTATATGTCATAGCCTTGCAAAAAAGAGATATCGCTCCCTTTTTCTCAATATTTAGCAGATAAAAGGCTTTTTTGCAAGGTAAGTCAGGCTAAGTTCCATGAGTATTAGTCTCTTTAAAAAAAAATTTATTCAGACACCATGCATTCATTATTTGAGCCAATATTAAGTGCTTGCTATGTGACAACTTAGTTTGCCAGCAAGGCACTGAGCATTAAAAGATTGAAAAAAATAAGTCTGATAGTTTCAACTCTAATTAGGGATATCCTCATGAATGAAATCTTATAATGCCATATGATCATTGCTCCCTGAAGGTACATGTAAAAAGCAGTAAAAGCAAATTAGGGCAGTAAGAAAAAAGCTTCTCAGAGGAGTTTTTAGGCAGATGGGATAAGCTGGGGTAAGAGGGAAGGAGGGGTTTCCCAAGCCAGTAACAGGATGTATTGGAGTCACTCCCTTAGTTAAGGGAGACTAAACAGGAAGGCTGAGAGTGAAGCTGAGGGCTGTGAAGGCCTCTATCTTGAATAGGGCTCCAAGCCCTGGGAGAAGCGATCCCGGTCCTCCTCCCAGCCTAGCTGAGCGTAAGCAGTCAGTGATTACTGCTGACAGTGATTCTGGTGTGCTGTAACTCCCTCCCTTCACTCTCAGCCCTCTAAAGGCAATGGCCTTCTCCCACNAAAAAAAAAAAGAAAAAATATATGCATATACATATTTTGGAGGGATTCCAGACTTCAGCATTTTAACGTAAATGAGAAAGGAAAACGTTGAATGCATATCCTGACAGAGTGATTGCATTTGTCAGAGGCTGTACTTACTACAATTATTCACACTGTTGCTGGGGTCACAAAGAGAGTTACCACCACATGAATCAAGGCAAGAACTATAGAGGCATCTTTGGTCTCCTTCTTGACATAGAGTCTGACCTACAGAAAAGAGAGAAAGGCGCATTCACTTTCATCAGCATCCGTAAGTAAATTCCAAGCACTAGTGTCTGAAGGATCCAGAGCCGAGGAAGGACACAACTCTAATTTCCTTCCAGCGTCTCCAAAAATATTGAACACAAGCTGAATAGGTACTTTCTGGTTTAATTTTCCTACAGCTAAATACAACACTGTTATTCCAGAAGGACTCTTCAGGAATAAAGAAACTAAGGGGCAACCCATCCTTTAAAAATAGGTCGTTATAGTTTTTAATGAAAAAGAGAGCATCTTGTATTTACACGGGTGCATATAGCTGATGACAAAAGAAAACTCAAATAATTTGAGGGAAGCACCAATATTTTAAAGTCTCATTTGATCCCAGCTCTAGTCTTCCCTCTAAGGAAAATGCTCTCCTTAATAATAAATAGGGCATCAACATCAATATAATAAGGGTACTTTATCATGGCAGGATTGTAAGCAGCTGTTATCCATATTTTTGGTGTGTCTCTGGAAAGTAGCCCTGCCTCAGCTGCAATGACCTGAGAATTAGGTTTCTTGTTTCCAAATGAATGACAACAGTAATGTCAGCCTAATGGCTTTTCCTTAAGGTACGTGGAGAGAAAACTGCTTTTCCCATTGATTTCCTGGTCATTTGTAGATAAATGGAAAAGGTAATAAATTACTGCCCATTGTCTTTCTAGTTTGCCCCCATTATAGTCAATTATTTCTAGACACATCATCTGGACTCTACAATATCTTGCAAGGCATTTTAAAATATAAATAACAGTATAGGTATACATACACTCATTCTTACCTATAATTCTGACAATATTTATTATACTGGACTTTCTTATCTAGAATTCTAAGTTATATCTACAATCTTACCTATAATTCTAAATATAATACTTAGTATACTGGACTCTCTCTCCCTTCTAGTACCATTAATGAACAACACTATATGTCATAGCCTTGCAAAAAAGAGATATCGCTCCCTTTTTCTCAATATTTAGCAGATAAAAGGCTTTTTTGCAAGGTAAGTCAGGCTAAGTTCCATGAGTATTAGTCTCTTTAAAAAAAATTTTATTCAGACACCATGCATTCATTATTTGAGCCAATATTAAGTGCTTGCTATGTGACAACTTAGTTTGCCAGCAAGGCACTGAGCATTAAAAGATTGAAAAAAATAAGTCTGATAGTTTCAACTCTAATTAGGGATATCCTCATGAATGAAATCTTATAATGCCATATGATCATTGCTCCCTGAAGGTACATGTAAAAAGCAGTAAAAGCAAATTAGGGCAGTAAGAAAAAAGCTTCTCAGAGGAGTTTTTAGGCAGATGGGATAAGCTGGGGTAAGAGGGAAGGAGGGGTTTCCCAAGCCAGTAACAGGATGTATTGGAGTCACTCCCTTAGTTAAGGGAGACTAAACAGGAAGGCTGAGAGTGAAGCTGAGGGCTGTGAAGGCCTCTATCTTGAATAGGGCTCCAAGCCCTGGGAGAAGCGATCCTGGTCCTCCTCCCAGCCTAGCCGAGCGTAAGCAGTCAGTGATTACGGCTGACAGTGATTCTGGTGTGCTGTAACTCCCTCCCTTCACTCTCAGCCCTCTAAAGGCAATGGCCTTCTCCCACTCCTCTAGCTATCTTGCTCTTTCCACCTTGGGGCCTTTGGACAAGTGGTTCTCTGTGTCTGAAATGCTTTCTCCAGTCCCACTATCCTTTGCTAATTCCATTCATTCTTCAGATAGTAGCTCCAATACGTCCTCTTCAGGGCAGCTTCCCAGAAGCCCTTTACCAGGACATGCATTCATAAAAACAAATCCTAGCACCTTGAATGTCCTTCCTGGCCTACATCCCTCCCTGGTTACCAAACCTACTGTTTCACACCTATCTCCCCCAGAAGTCTGCCAGCCCCATGAGCTGTTCTGCTTGCCACTGAATTCCCAGCACCACAATATACTTTTAGTATGTTGAATTTAGCAGAGTGAATAATCTAAATTCACTACAATTTTACTTTCCTTTTTTTTATATTTTATCATGTGATTTTTCTTGAATCTCACAGATATAAAGAAATACTGGCAAGTACTGCCACTGCATAGTAAAGAATACAAAATTATTTCAAACAGCATTGAATTATGTAGAGAGAAAGAACTATTTGATCAAAAGGGAGCTTCTTGGCTGATATGGAATAACTCAAGGCCAGAAAAGGATTTCCTTCTGAATTTTCAAAACTGGTAAAACAAAACTATCCTTATCTAGTTTTTTATGGAATAAATCTGTGATTAAAAGTCTCTCTCTTTTTGTCACAATGCATTCTCATTAAAACTATTCTAATATCAATACTCATTACGGCAAATCTAATTTAGTTACAGGTGACCAAGCTCATTAGCTGATGTGGGATACACACAGCCTACGACAGGCTTTCAGGTACCAGCCACAGAAAATAGCTTATCTTTACATTTATGGAGTACTCAACACATGTCATCTCTATGAAATAGTTATCATTTATTACCGATACAGAAACTGAGAAGTAACAGGCTTAAATTACTGGCCCAAAGTCAACCAGGGAGTAAGTAGGAGCTGGGGTCTGAACCCAGGCAGCTGAGTGGCAACCTCCACATTCCTAACAAGGCTATGTTAGTAAGATGCAGGTAAGACTTATAGACAAACATAGTGGTTTTTAAGTCAAAAGATATTACTAGCCCTGTACTGAGACATACTTCTACACAAACTGAGGCTTAAGACAATCAGGGTAGAGCTTTCTTTTCCAACAGAAAACCAATTTATTTGACTTACTTTTTCTTTGAGGTTTCACAGATAATAACAGACTGCTTTTAAAGTGTGTTCAAGCACATTGTTTGGCAATGGGAGGCATTAAATGGCTTCTCTGCACATGGTTATTTTTGGAAGCCACTGCATTCAATTTCAGAAGCCATTTCCTTCTAACTGGAATCTAACTTAATTGAATAGTATGTGCTACACTTTTCTCTTTATGTAGTGTTTCCCCATTAAACAACTAACTGAATCTACCTGTGCTGTTTAAGTGTTTAACCACTATTTTTCACCCTTAGGAATGAATTTTCAGTGTAAGTTGCATGAGACTTGTATTTACCACAAAAAAAGGTTTCTGGCTGACCGGAACTGTGGGGACCAGTGTACTAGGCAATCCGAAATTATTTATGTGGGAATCCTTTAAGCACTAGGTAACTTCCAACGTTTTGTTTTGCTCCCAAGGAAAGACTATTTCTGGGGCTGGAGCACACACTTACCATCACTACAACTCTCCTCATCACTTCCATCCTTACAGTCCTCATCTCCATCACACTGGAAAGTGCTGGGGATGCACTGTCCATTTCTGCATTCCACCAGACCCTGGCTGTGACATGCTAGGGAACACCAAAATAACATGCATTTTAATTATCTGTATTTCTTTCGGTGTGCGGATCATATCCATGATTCCTGTTTATCTGGCATCACCAAGAAATGAAGTGTTCTAAACATCTGAATGTTCTGCCCAAATGAATGAATGTGTCATTAAGTTTTTTCATCCCAAGTGTTCTTGGAATGCAAGGTTTTCTATCTGGAATTTCTCTTACCCTATTAAGTAGCACTTATTTAAAACTAACCTTTTCTAGATCACTGCATAAGTGAAATAGTATTAACAATGGTAGTAGTTATACTGGACTTCCCAGGTGGCTCAGTGGTAAAGAATCTGCCTGCAATGCAGGAGACGCGGGTTCAATCCTTGGGTCAGGAAGATCCCCTGGAGAAGGAAATGACAATCCACTCCAATATTCTTGCATGGGAAATCCCATGGACAGAGGAGCCTGGCAGGCTACAATGCATGGAGTCACAAAAGAATCAGATGTTACATAGCAACTAAACAACAAGCAGTTATACCAATGATATAAAAACTACAATTTATTAAAGGTTTACTTTATGCAATAGCTGTGCTAGGAGTATTACATATCTAATCTCAAATCCTCATAACAAATTTGTAAAGTGCATATTATCAACCTAGTTTAGAATAAAGAAACTAAAGCTTAGAGACTTTAGCATGTGTGTCATACTCTCAAGGCTGTTGAAAAGTAGAGCCAGAATATGGAAGGAAGATTTTCTAACCCTAAGCCCCAGCATTTCACTCTGTACCAACCTGACCTAATGCACCAATGAAATGTATTATACCTACCCTACAATAAACACTTTATTTCAAAACTTGCTTATGACAGCTGATATTTAAAAGGATGATCTAGTGACCATTAACCTTCCAGGAACTGGTTGTCTTAATTCTATCCCTATTGTCTTTTAAAGCATCAGAAACCCCTGTATCATGTGACCTCAGCCTTCACAGAGTTGCTGTCTGCATACACACATGAGCACTATGTTCTTGCTTTTCCAAGATCCATCAAAATACAGTCCATTCTGTTCCACAATGTCCACTCAGTCAGGACTCAGATGATATTCCAGTTCAAATATAATTCAGGAAAGAGGAAAGCTGGGCATAGTGTTTGTTAATTAATTTAAATGAGTTTTCTTATGTCAAAATAAAAGCCAGGCAACCTACATTTCTATTTTTGCCTCAAATTAAAAGCAAATTAAACAGCTAATCTCGTATGTAGCCACTGTTACTATTTTTATTAGACAGTAAAAGATGGAATAAAAAGTTTAATTAGCTTGATTATGCATAAAATGCACCATATTAACTCTTTCAGGTCAATATCACACTTCTTTAGCTTCTATTTAATCATTTTATTATTCCCTATCAAGTATAATATACTTTCTAGGAAAAAAATGTGGCAAGCCATACTAGATTTTATTAGGTAGTATAATAGCTACCTGAAGAGTCTTTAAAAAAAAATTTGAAGTATAGTTGATTTATAATAGTTTTGGGTATATAGCACAGTGATTCAGTTATACATATATACATCCATGTATATGTACCTATTCCTATTGGTTACTACAAAATATTAAGTATAGTTCACTGTGCTATACAGTAGACCTTGTTGGCTATCTTTTTATATACAGCAGTGTGTCTATGTTAATCCCAAAGTCCTAATTTATTTTTCCTTTTCTTTCCCCTTTGGTAACATAAATTTGTTTCCTGTGTCTGTGAGTCTGCTTCTGTTTGGCAAACAAGTTCATTTGTGTAATTTTTTTAGATTCCACATGTAAGTGATGTCATATGCTACTTGTCTACCTGTCTAGCTTCCTTCACTCAGTATGATAATCTACAGGTCCATCCATGTTGCTGCAAATGGCATTATTTCATCATTTTTTATGGCTGAGCAATATTCTACAGTATGCACAGACCACATCTTTATCCATCCATTTGTCAAGGAACATTTAGGTTGCTTCCATGTCTTGGTTACTATGAATAGTGCTGCTATGAATATATGGGTGCGTGTACCATTTTGAATTTTGGTTTTCTCCAGATATCTTCACCAGAAATAAGACAGGCTCTGAAGTAATAATATCATCACACACTCTGTAACTCCATCAGCCCTGAAGGCTCTCTTCTCTCTGCCAGTTCTCCCTATGCCCTCTCATAAATGGTGTGAGCACTTGTGCAGGCTCTTGCTTAATTGCTAATATATTGTTTGCAGACAGAAAGTTCCCAATCTCTGGGAAGAATATCTGCTTTGACAAAGTCACAAAGGAAGATTTGTGGGTAATGCGAGAGAAAACAACCACCTGCTTGGCCAGAGTGGCCAAGTCAGGCTTTGAGTTTTGGAGAAAGAAATCCGGACATAAGTTATACTACACTGTTATTGTCATCATACCATTCAATTATCATCTGTATAGGCCAGGACCCACGTGTAAGAATCTGTTTAGATAGTGAACCTTGAGTGTATTTGACTGAACACACAGAAGTGGGAAAACGAAACAATGAAAACCTTCGGGGCACTCACAGCAATTGACTTCATCGGATTTATCCACGCAGTCGTGGTCCCCATCACACACCCATTCAACGGCAATGCAGCGTCCATCTCCACAGCGATGCTCCTCTACGGGATTGCAATCTGGAGGAAGCAAGCACTCAGGAGGATGGAGAGCACCAACATGACAAACACTTGGACTGTATGGCTCATAGCACCAGTACAAGTTAGAAAGTTCTTCTGTCACTAAATAATACACTACCAAAAATTTGAGAGCTAATCACAAAGTCAAAATGGTAAACAAGCAAGAAGAATTCAGCTGGTTTTATTAATAATTCAGGAGAGGACATTCAGAATTAATCACAGTTCTTTAAAATGTGGTGGCTCAGTGGTAAATCCATCTGCTAATGCAGGAGACATGGGTTCGATCCTTGGGTTGGGAAGATCCCCTGGAGAAGGAAACTGCAACCCACTCCAGTATTCTTGCCTGGGAAATCCCATAGACAGAGGAGCCTCGTGGGCTACAGTTCACAGGGTCACAAAAGAATCGAACTTGACTTAGCAACTAGACAACAACAACTTTAAAAGGTTCATTCCTCTTTTTAACTGAGATATAATTGACATAAAATGTTGTGTACATGTATGCTACATGAGATAAGTTAGAGAAAAATACTGTATATCACATGTGGAAAAAAGCTGAATTTGTACAACGTAAAGACAAGTGGCTAGCAGGGGCTGGTGTGGGCTGTATTGGAAAGATGTTGTTTACAGGTACAAATGTGCAACTAGTATGTGGATTCCTTCTTTAAAAGATAAGATGAGCTTTGGAATGTAAAACAGACCCTTGATGTCTCCACTACAGAACTCGCCCTATAGTGCATGGCAATCAAATACAGGAGAGATCTTTGGTTATATATAACAAGAGGGTCAAGAACTGCAAGCAGAGTTTTGCTCAAGAGCTCAAAATCTAACCATGAGCCACTGACTCCAACCAGAGAAGAAACAAACACTTTCAAAGAGACAAAAACATGTTAACTCCCATTTCCATCCCACTTCTTTAATGTTTCCTTAGTATGACTTTACCCAAGAAATATTACATTTACACATAAGACATGACAGATGAGTAATTGAAAAAACCTCCTCTTCCTGAAAATTAGGAAACCATTCATTTTGTAATTTAACTCACTAGCCACACTAACAAACAATGAACTACAAGCTTTTGATTATAAGTTCCTATAAGTTTAAATGAAAACCTTTAGGNCTCTTTCTTCCTATCTTTTCCATCCAGCAACTAACTTTAGAAATACATTTAGGTTGTTGGCAGTTTATTGTATCCAGAAGGAAATTTGACTTACTTTTTAGAGGTGAAAAAAAATCTGAAAGTGCAGAAAATTAAAAATATCACTTACCTTTAAGATAAGTGAAATGTATTCAAATTTAAAACATAGCTACCCTTTTGATTAGTAACTTACAGTCTCTAAAACATGTGGTGCTGCTTAGAGAAAAGGTGCCATGTAAGAAGCAACTAGAGTTACGAGGAAGTGCAGTGTGAAAATTTCAACTTAGCTTTAAATGTCTTTTAATGCCAGTTTAACCATTTGAGAAAAAAGATCATGATATTTTTCCTATAAAGTTTTCCAATTCAACTAGAAAGTTTTTTTTTTTTCCTCTCTAGCACTGCTCAGAGTTTAAATGAAATTAGTTTGAATCGATGCACTGTCCACATAAAGACAGGGGAGTACACTCGAACTTTATTAGTTTCTCACCATAATCCCTTATATCATCAAATTAAATAAATGCAAATATAAAATTATCTTCTGATCAGTTATGTTCTAAGTGTTTAAAGCAAAAAACCTTACTAGCTCTTCTCCATTATTCATGGTCAAGAAAGGCAAGTGAGAGAGGAAACAGGGATACAATTAGATAAGGGCTTGTTTCTTTCTTTTTCTATTCTAGCCTTAGAAAATTGTCCCAAGGAATCATTTTCGTTTAAAGAACTGTTTCAGATTAAAGGAAGAGAGATGAAGCTCAGCTGAAGTAAGGAGGATTTGGGGGGAGAATAACGAGGTACCCCAACAACAACAGCTCAATTGATAGAGAAATAAATTGCAGGAACATTCACAAGCAAACTCCAGGACTGTCATGATAGAGAAAGCACAGAGCTATGTATAGAAGTCAGGCTGACCTCTACCTGTGCATTTATTCATTGGCTAAGCATTCATGGACATGAATTTGAGCAAATTCTAGGAAATAGTGGGGAACAGAGGAGTTGGGGTCCCAAAGAGTCTGACATGACTTATCAGCTGAACCATAGCCACAAGCATTTCTTGAGTAAATATGAGCACATGCATTCATGATGTGGTGGATGCATTCTGAGAGTTAAGTGAGTGCTGATAAGGCAGAAGAACATAGAAGAAATACTGATTACCCTGAGTTTTTGGAATTGCTTGTGTTCACACCAGCTTTTCACTGGCCACTGTCTTCAGTGAAGTGATAGGTAAACCTTCTCTGCTATTTCCAAAGAAGGTATTAATTCTCATGAGAGTAAAATTCTTCTGTTTAATCAATATAGCTGGTCTCAGTTTGGATTATAAAATATAATGCCTTCTTTTCTGCTTAAGAAAATATATTAATATATGATTCCAATTTGAATCAGTTAGTGAACCAGTTAACTAAAATTTTATTCTTTTGGGGGAAATGGTTTCTTCAAGTAAGGAATATTTTTTTGAGTTCAAGTTGAGTTAATATTGGACTTCAAGTTGGTGTAAGTTCTACAGAGTATCTGATAACTGGAAACCACAGTTAGTATTAAAAGTAGGGGAATGACTAAGAAAAACCTAAGAGGCTTGGTAGGAATATATTAAGAAGACAACATTAGGGAAGGGTTTTAGATGTGAAGAGGTGCAATGGAGTCTGCTGTAAACCAGTTTCCCCTGTGAAATATCTTGTCAATGGTGGGCATCTCTTTCTCATATAATATCTTCTAATTGCAAGGTTCCCTGATGAGTCAGATAGTAAAGAATCTGCCTGCAATGCAGGAGACCCGGGTACGATCCCAGGGTCAGGAGAAGATCCCTGGAGAAGGGAATGGTAACCCACTCTGGTATTCTTGCCTGGAGAATTCCATGGACAGGAGAGCTATAGTCCATGGGATCGTAAGGAGTCAGACACGGCTGAGAGACTTCACTTTCACTTTCATAAACAGTGTTAGGAATGTGTGTGCCTCTTCATAAGGTAATATGGGATTTATATACATCCTTTAGCTCTGAGATTTGTTGCCGTTTATGAGGAAGTGGTTTCTAGTTCGTGAATGTGACTGAGGGCTCAAATCATACAACTTTTCTTGGGCTCCTTCCATTGTCCCATTTATATCTAATTTATTTTCCTATATGAGCATTCTCCTATATAGTTCAGGTTCTGAATACTGTTTAGAACTTGTTTAAAATGACCTTTACCTTTCATTTTGATTATGGAAAAATAACATCAAGTAGAGATACCAAGGGAACATTTCATGCAAAGATGGGCTCAATAAAGGACAGAAATGCTAGGGACTTAACAGAAGCAGAAGATATTAAGAAGAGGTGGTAAAAATACACAAAAGAATTGTACAAAAAAGATCTTCACGACATAATAATCACTATGGTGTGATCACTCACCTAGAGCCAGACATCCTGGATTGTGAAGTCAAGTGGCCCTTAGGAAGCATCACTACGAATAAAGCTAGTGGACGTGATGGAATTCCAGTGGAGCTATTTCAAATTCTGAAAGATGATGCTGTGAAAGTGCTGTACTCAATATGCCAGCAAATTTGGAAAACTCAGCAGTGGCCACAGGACTGGAAAAGGTCAGTTTTCATTCGAATCCCAAAGAAAGGCAATGCCAAAGAATGCTAAAACTANGCCACATCAAAATATTATACTTGTTATTTACATGAATCATCAGCTTCTATTTCAAAGAGCCTCATCTAAGAAGTCACTTACTTTCAGAATCACACCATTTTAGAAATGGAATGTGCCTTAGAGATCATCTGTTCAGCACCATCATTAAGGGGGTGTACACACATGCACACACATGCACACACACAGAACCTTGTAAGTCCTTTTTTTTTTTTCTCATTTCCCCTGGGCCAAATAGTTTTCAAATGAGGATAACCATCATAAGGGAAAACATAAAGACTAAAAAGAGGTGCCAGTTTTCACCTTGACATACTATTTCCCCCCATTCAGCCTAGGGTGCTAACTCCCCATCCTGCACCCTACTGCCAGCTGAGCTGCCCACACACATACCAGCTGCGTCAGGAAAGGTTGATTGAGGTTCTCTTGCCCATTGAGGTAAGTTGGGGAACTTGTGCATCAAGATATATACATTTCCTTGGGAAATGTTAAAGATCTTTTTGATTTTTATTTTCATCTCTTATGAGAAGTTTTGAATCAGCATGCTAGAATCAGCATTACAGGGGGATCTTCACCTTGACCATCAGTACTGACTTCACCAGAAAGAGGAGGCAGTGTGAAGGGGTGATAGATTTTAAACATATGAATTAATTTTTTTTTAAGCAGTACACTTCACTTTTTTGGATGGTAGGACTGGAGAATCAAATATTTCTTTCAAAATCCGATTAACCTGAGAACACTTAAAATATTTCCAAGGTCCATTCTGGGACCCCTGGTAATTCATACAAAAAACCCTCATTTGGATGTATTTTGAAAATTAATGCTGTCATTGATTAACTTATTTCATAAATGGAGATGATTCAAATATTTTTTTATAATTCCTCATTATTCATACAGGTACAAGCACAACTTTCCACTGCTATGATTTTCTTGGTTAGAAGCCATTCTCAGACGTTAGATACAAAATTAGCTGCATTTGGAAAACAACTTGTTACCTCCCTAAGGTCTGTGTAATTAGTAAACACAGAAAACCTTAACCAGAGGCACTGCACACCCAGAAATACATAGCAAATAGCAAAGATCACAGTGCTTCCCTTTATTGGAATAAATGTTTATTTCAGCTGAAAAGACACGTTCTAAGTGCAGTTTGGGGCCAACAGGTCAAAACTTACAGAAGCTGCTTGCTGTGCTTTTCTTGCTCAATACAAGCAAAATTTTGCATAAACTAGGTGGGTATTTTTCTAGATATAGATCTTTTTTTTTCTGAATGAGAGTTTTGATACAAAATGCTACTTCTAAAGTTCTTGCATGTTAATATTTATTTCAGCCTGGCATCTTACACTATTCGTTTTTATCCCTTAAAATTAAAAGAGACAGCTAAAGAACAGAAAATCTTTTTTCAAGAGCCTCATTCAATTTGCTTAGCCTCTTGAGTCTATAAACATAATCATGTTGCCTCAACTCAGGATTCAAGTAGGGATGCTCAATTTCCACCCAGAAACAGCCTTGTTTTGAGATGACCAAGAGGTTAACCAGTTTGCCCACAGTTTTCCAGCTTGTTACAGTGACCTGGGCTTCATGATGTCCTGAGGGTTTTCAGCTATTGACTTCTAGCCCCCAAATTTCTCACCTGCAGTACTGTGGACACTTGGGGCTGGCTGACTCTGTTGTGGGGAGCTATCCTGTGAGCTGCATGTTTAGCAACAATCCCAGCCACTGCCCACTACACGCCAGTAGCATCCCCTTAAACTTCCCCTATGGTTACAATCAAATAGGTCTCCATATACTACAAAACATCTAGAAGGGAATATTGCCTCTGACAGAGAGCTACTGTTCTGGAATATCCAAGCATCACCTTATTCCAAGGCCAGCTTTAATCCTGTCTTTCCCATTGGCTCTCTCATGCCAGTCTGGCAACCAGTGATCTGTGCTCTTCTCTCTCACAAGATCTTTCTGTTTACACCATCTTTTGCTTTGCCATACCTATTATATTGGGCTTCCCAGGTAGGACTAGTGGTAAAGAACTGGCCTACCAATGCAGGAGACATAAGAGACATGGGTTCAATCCCTCAATTGGGAAGCTCCCCTAGAGAAGAGCTTGGCAACCCATGCCAGTATTCTTGCCTAGAGAATCCCATGGACAGAGGAGCCTGGCAGGCTACAGTCCACAGAGTCACAGAGAGTCGGACACAACTGAAGTGACTTAGCATGCACATCTATTATATTGTTCTAAAATATGATATTTAATTATCTCTGTGTTTATGTTATGATCTCTATGCCATTTCCCTGATTTGACTAAAAGGCTTACGAAGCAAAAAAAATGTCTTAACAGTCTTTATATTTACTACATATCTAGAACATGCTTCACACATAGCAGGAATTCAAGACTATTCAATATCATTCCATATCATCAGATGGCCTCAAAACAGGAGTGAATTATCCAGACATCTGAAACTTCTTCCATTAGGGTAGAATGAAATATTTTTATTTTTATTAATTTGGTAGAAATCTTTCTAGTATTATTTGCTCCCCTGTCTTAATATATATAGTAGCTACAGTCATTTTTGATGATTCAGAAACATTATTTGAAATATCAGTTTTTATTCTGTGCAACTTGGGTAGCCTCCTATCCAAGATAGCTTCATGTGGTGCTGTTTTTAAAACCATTGTGCATATTGTAGTATTTCTGTCTCTTCCACAATGTATCACCTGACCTTTGGTGGGGCAGGAATGGGAGGGATGTTGGAAGGACGGCATGGAGAATAAGGTAACAACCACAGTCACAGCCATAAATCCTAATGCCTTTTGAGAATTACTGCATGCCAGGCACTGGTCTCTGTACTTGACATCTAGTGATTCATTATTCTGCTCAACAATTCTACGGAATTGTTAGTATAATAATAATATTTATTGTCTCCACTTTACTGATGAGGACACTAAGATCCCAGAGAGATTGAGTACTTGGCCATACTTACAGAGGTAGGAAATGATAAAGAAGAAATAGGAGGGGCTTCCTTGGTGGCTCAGTGGTAAAGAATTTGCCTGCCAATGCAGGAGACACGGGTTCAATCCCTGGTCCTCAAAGATTCCACGTGCCTCGGAGTAACCATGTGTCACAACAATTGAGCCTGTGCTCTGGAGCCTGGGAACTGCAACTGCTGAGCTCACGTGGCACAGCTACTGAAACCTGCATGCCCTAGAACCCATGCTCCACAATAAGAGAAGCCTCTACAGTGAAAAGCCTGCAACTAGACAGCAGTCCCCGCTTGCCACAATTAGAGCAAAGCCCACACAGCAAGGAGGACCCAGCACAGCCAAAAAGAAAGAAAGCAGGAAAGAAAGAAATAGGAGCCCAGGCAGAGTCCAACTCAAGACCTCGTATTATGAATCTGTCTGATAATTAGTATAACTAAGTATGCTCACTAGTATATTTAGTTAACTCAGTATAATTAGTTTACCACAGTACACAAAAGTAAATGGGGTAACAACCAATGTTACCCCAAATTCAGAGTGAATGACTCCTGAAATTATTTGACATTGGTTTACACGGCATAAAGTATGAGGACTTTGTGGCAGTTCTTTTCCCTATGACAACCCTTTTCCTGAGGCTTTTTCATTAGCTAAGCACCTGCTACATATCAGATGCTGTTCTAGAGCTGGTTACAGAATCAAAAGACGATAGAATATTAGCAACAAAAGAGACACCAGACAACCCTCAAGTGCAGGGGTTTCAAACCTGACTGTGCACTAGAGTCAGTGGCAGAGTTTCACAAAGGGACTGCTGCCAAGGCACCCCCTCCAGACTGACAGAGCTAGAATTTCTGCAAGTGGGGCTTCCTGGAGATGCTACTGTGCTGCCGGTCTAGATGACAAGGAAAACCAAGGGGGGAGATGTAGCCTATTTCAAGTCACAGAACTAGGAATTCTAAAAACACGACCTAATTTTCAAAAATCTTTTCTCTACACCACTAAAATTCTTCTCAGCGGTTGGATACCTGTCCGTTTTACCAATACTTAAGGAAGAGACAGGGCTTCCCTGGTGTCTCAGACAGTAAAGAATCCACCTGCAATGCAGGAGGCCTGAGTTTGATCCCTGGGTCAGGAACATCCCCTGGAGAAAGGAATGGCAACCCACTCCAGTGTTCTTGCCTGAAGAATTCCATGGACAGAGGAGCCTGGCAGGCTACAGTCCACAGGGTCGCAAAGAGTTGGACATGATTGAGCAACTAACACACGCAAGGAAGAGATCAAGAAACACAACAAAATTAGTTGGAAGGTCAGTAACCAGTCCCAGATATCTGATGAGCCACTGTAAAGACAATTTTCTCCCTCAACATAACATAGCACCCAAACTAAACATCTTCCTGTCATATGAATGATCTGAGCACAATCATTTACCAAATTTGCACTTTGTGGACATTGGCAAGTCAAAAGCAGCACAATTAAGAGAAAATAATTTAATCTCGACCCATTCAGGAGTGGGTTCAAATCTGGCACTTTGAACCACTGGCAAATTATTTCATAGCCATGAGCTTCACCTCTGTACCTGAACAAAAAGGAGTAATACTTCCTTTGCTGAAAATTAAATCACATCATGTAGGTAAATGCTTCCAGCACAGTTGATTTGAGAACTCACTCAAACAGCAAACCCCTTCCCTTCCTTCCTAGGAAGGCAGTCCTCCTCCTGTACCTGTCAGAACCCTCAGAACATGGTAAATCCTTGAGCTCCAACTGGGAATTCCAGCATAACCTCCTTCTCCCCTTGGGAGTATCTGTGGGCTGCATTCCAGCTCTGATCCATGCCCTAAGTCAGACGTGACACTATCTCTTCACTTCAGCACAGTGACAACAGGAGGGTGGCCCCTTCCATAAACACACACGCTGCAGTACCACAGGCTCTGGCATGCTAAACTACAGAGTCAGATGTCCTTGTAGGGTCAGCAACAATTACATGCAAAGCTTTCAATGTCTAAGTAAGTATTTTCATGAACAAGTATTCTGAAGGGATGTATTTCCTCAATGAACCAAGCCAAATGGTTTTTGAAGTATGTTCATGAGGAAGGAAAGCCTGTATCTTCCTTAATAAACTCTTCCACTCCTGGGACATTGCTGACAGAATAAAAATAACACCTTCTTTGTTTAGTGACTGACTGGGAAAATTTACTCTTTCAACAAATGCAGCAGAAAGCTCCTCTTACTGTTTAGAGTGTAATGTTCCATGCAATGGGAGATGAAGCCAGTGTTGGCCTACCTCAGAGGTAGAGGCACCTGTAGAATTTGAATATGACACAACATGGGCCATAATTAGGGGATAAACAAGAGATTTGACTGTAACTCCTATTACTGTATACTCCCCCCAAAATAAAGTCTGTTCTGTTTCCATTGTTCCCCCATCTATTTGCCATGAAATGATGAGATTGGATGCCATGATCTTAGTTTTCTGAATGTTGAGTTTTAAGCCAACTTTTTCGTTTTTATCCTTTCATTTTTATGAAGAGGCTTTTTAGTTCTTCTTTGCTTTCTGCCATAAGGTTGGTGTCATCTGCATATCTGAGGTTATTGATATTTCTCCGGGAAATCTTGATTCCAGCTTGTGTTTCTTCCAGTCTAGTGTTTCTCATGATGTACTCTGCACAGAAGTTAAATAAGCAGGGTGACAATATACAGCCTTGACGTACTCCTTTTCCTGTTTGCAACGAGTCTGTTGTTCCNTCTATGGGGTCACACAGAGTTGGACACAACTGAAGTGACTTAACAGCAGCAGCAGCAGCTACAGACAGAAACTCCTCAAGACTATACAGGAAACCAGATATAAAATGAAAAACCAAAACAGTAAAGATATTACTGGCCAGTCTATACAATAGTGTCTCTTTAGGGTTAAGAGAAAGTTTTCAAGGAGTAAGTGTGCGTCTTATTGTGAGATTGTTTCTGTACTACACTAGAAAGTGCAGAAATTCCATCTGTCTGCATTTCAGCAGCTGCAACCCCTCAGAAGAATGACTGCATTCCCTACACTGTGGTTTGATGATTCCTTGGGAAGTGTGGCTCGAAGTTCAACATTAAATAGCTCCTAACATCTAGGCATCATCTCTAAGACCCCATATATTTTACTACAATAAAGCCATTCTTGTGTAAGATTCTATAAAATCTGGATCAAATTTAAAACATGACACTGCTGACATGTTTTGATTACTGATATCCCGTGACTTCGCTGATTCAGCAGAGACTGACTTCTTTTGTGTGGTTTCTCAGTTGGATAAGTGGCTGTCCGTGGTTTTAAGACACTGAAAATGGTTTCTTTATTCTTATTCTCCCTTTGCAAGTCCTTTGGATGTTCACAGCTTCATTAATCAATACTCTTTGTACAGTTAGGATAGCTTTGTACATTCTCTTTCTGTTTGATGTCTTCTTAACTTGTATTCAGAATCTTCACTTTTGTGTAAAACTTTTTGTATTTGTGTAAAACAGTTCAACTAGCAAAACATTTCAGACACATCTCATTTAGAAGTTCTAAAGAGCTCAATAACTACACAAGTAAGAATTCTATCACAACTTCCTCAGGGTAAGTGGTAGTTTACAAACAGAGAAACTAGAGCATTGTGTGCTTAAGACTGCAATTGCCCAAAGCCATAGAGCTAAGAATCCATGAAAACACCCCAGAGTCGTGAGGTCTGGGCTCTAGGCCCAACCCTTCACACCATAACCACTCTCTGCACGGTTGATAGGCACTCAGTTCAAGGGTACCAGGTTCAGGTAAACACTCAAACTTGCCTTTTCCTTTCTAAACAAAAGATAAATATCTGTCCTTCAGATAAACTACACAAGATGAGATGACATTCTTTGTGAGCTTTCAATTTTTTGGAAAACACCCTGAGAGAGCTCTTAAAATCTCTTAAAATAAGAGATTTTTCAACCATAAATGTCATTGTCTTATAACAATCATCTTCTAATACCTTTTAGACTGAGTCCTTAAGATGACAAAGGGATATTCCCAGAGGTGAAGTCACGCTATCCAATCTTGACATCATTTTCATTAACATCATCTATAATTCTACAATGTATAAACTGGACTTTAGATCAATGGCAGATTGATCAGTGGCAGGTTCATTCACTGATTGAGAAAATATTTACTAGCTCCTATGTGCTAAGCATTACTCTAGCAGTAATGCCACATACAGCAGTAAAGAAAACAAAACTTCACCTTCATGTAGCATATATTCGACTGACCATCATCTAATAAAGAAATTTTAAGAACTAAAGATGCTTCATCACCAAAATTACTTCCATTTACACATATGACAATTAATATTAATACACTAATAGCGGTATACAATGGAGAAGGCAATGGCACTCCACTCCAGTACTCTTGCCTGGAAAATCCCATGGATGGAGGAGTCTGGAAGGCTGCAGTCCATGGGGTTGCTGAGGGTCGGACACAACTGAGCGACTTCATTTTCATTTTTCACTTTCATGTGTTGGAGAAGGAAATGGCAACCCACTCCAATGTTCTTGCCTGGAGAATCCCAGGGACAGGGGACCTGGTGAGCTGCCGTCTATGGGGTCACACAGAGTCAGACATGACTGAAGTGACTTAGCAGCAGCAGCAGTATACAAAGATATATTGCTTAAGATACTAGTTTACATATTCTAATGAAGAGGACAATTATGAATCACTTGGACTTCAGAATCTCATGGATTCTGAAGAGCATATACCCCTGAGGATGATCTGCTCTTTTCAATCTTTTTGCTTCTGATAACAAACTGCTGAAATAACACCTATAGCCTGAAACAAACTTCAGATTTTCTGCAACTGCTTCCAGCCCTCTCAGGTCTCTCTGTAATACAGCATGTATATCAGCAAATCCTCTCATTACTTTGCTTGTTAACTTTTAGAGTCTTTTCTCAGAAATTACTCACTGGTCCCTGACTGCACAGTATCCCCATTCACCATGCCTTTGAGTCCTTGCTTAAAGCCTAAAGCTCTAATTCAACTCTACCTCTGAAGAGAAAAGCAACCTGGCACACAACAGCAGCATCGCCTGAGCCTCTACTGACCGAGAGTTTGTCAGCCCTTCTTTCCACATGGTGCTCAAAATTAAGTCACTATAAACCACCATTGCTCTTACCTTTTAGAAAGCTATTTGACCATATGAAAAAGAATGAGGTGAGACAAGAATACTTCTTGGAGAGAGCATTGTGTTTCCCTATAATCGGTTGATAAAATGAGTGGGGTGAAAGATAAGAGGTGAGTGTTGTAGTTGTTTAGTCACTAAGTTGTATCCCACTCTTTGTGACCCCATGGACTGTAGCCCACCAGGTTCCTCTGTCCATGGGATTTCCCAGCCAAGAATACTGGGGTGGGTTACCATTTCCTTCTCCAGGGCATCTTTCCAACCAGGGACAGAAGCCCAAGAGGTGAGAAAGGAGAGAGGAAATCTAAGTGGGTGCTCAATAATTAACTTTGTCTTTACTCTGCCCTCTAAGTCATATGAACTGCAAGGTCCTTCCTTTTGTTGGATGCCAAAGTCCACTGGGTCTCAAAGAGACAGACATGACTGAGCGATTCACACTTCCATTTTCAAGACATCTAGAGTAGGTATGGATGGATTACAGAAAGCTCTGTCTGAAAAGAATGAAATCCCCATGGACAGAGAGGAGCCAGTGAAGTCGGGCATTGTCTTGGGGGAGAGAAAGAGAGGTTAAAAACTTGGTTGAATCTCCCTGAGGCGCAGTGTAGAGAAGACCCTTTGGAAAACAGAAATATCTAAAGGGACATTTCAAGTTGTTGATGGTAGGTGTAATCACTTTCCTATCTGCCATATGGAATTGACAAGAATTATGTTGGAGAAGGAAATGGCAACCCACTCCAGTATTCTTGCCTGGAGAATCCCAGGGACGGAGGAGCCTGGTGGGCTGCCGTCTATGGGGTCGCAAAGAGTCTGACACGACTGAAGCGACTTAGCAGCAGCGTGTTGCTTTCTAAGTTTTTTCCACTCATTTATTTAACCAATTTGTCATTCTTCTAGGAGCATTAATACAGAAAGATCCCTTGCTTTGTAAAGATGAGACCATATCAATAAACATAATAAATAAGAAAATTACTATATATTAGGTTAGAATATGATAAGGGCCATAAAGCAAAAAAAGAGTATAATAGAGAGATAGCAGATGTGGGCCTGGGGGAGGACAGACCTCCAAGTTAAAAGTTGACATCTGAACAGCACCTTCAAAGATGGAGGGAGTTAATGAAATCTCAGGGAAAGATTTCAGGGCAGAAGCAAAGATAGTCAGGCCAGAACACAGCTGACAGGTATGGGGAACACCAAGGAGACCGAGTGGCTAAGGTAGAGACAGTAAAGGGGTGAAAAAGCAAGAGATCAGGCAGAGAAGACAGGAAGGCCCAAACACAAGGCTCGGCAAAGGTTTTGTAGCTTAGATAATGAGTCATTACACAGCGACTTGATGAGTGAAGAGTGGCGTGATCTGACTTATGTTTTCAAGGATCTCTGCTTGTTGTGCTGAAAATATTCCAGAGAAGCCACAGAAGCAGTAGGGATAACAGGTAGGAGCCTACTGGATTTAATCCAAAAAGAGATGATGGGGGCTCAGAGGGGATAATGGTGGAGAGGCCAAGACATCATTAGATGCGGGATATACTTTGAAAGCAGAACCAGCAGGGTTTTCTGGCCCATTAGATGAGAGTTGTGAGGGAAAGACAAGAGCCTATGGTGTCTTTAAGTTTCCACCCAGCCAAACAACAGGAACTGCCATCTGCTGAGATGGCGAAGAGAGCTGAAGGAGCAAGACTACAGGGGGAAACAATCAGAAGTTACAATTTGGACATGTTGAGTCTGACATGTCAAGTAGACACCCAAGCGAAAATGCTGAGGAGACAACTGGATACATAAGTTCAAAGTCCAGGAAAGAGGACAGGACTACAGTTATAAAAGTATGAGTCATCAGCAAATCAATTTAAAGCCAGTAATGCCTGGATGAGATCATGAGGGGAATAGTGAAGAGAGAGAAAAGTGAGACTCAGCGAGATGGGGCAGAGAAGATGAACGAAGGCTGAACTACTCCACAGGTAATGGTCACAGGGAAGAGGAGAGGCCAGCAAAGAGGCTGCGAAGGAGGTAGGAGGAAACCCAGCACGTGATGTGTTCTCCTGGAAGCCAAGTAAAGGAGAAGATATCAAAGAGCAGGAAGTGATCTGCTGCGCCAGAAGGGACCTGCTGATGGGTCAGGTAAGAAGAAAGTGAGAAATGGGACACAGGCAAGAGCTGTTTCAACGGAGCAGTGAGAACAAAAGTCTGATGGCATACGTTTGAGAGAGAATGATAGGAGAGGAAGTAACTCAGAATGAAAGGACAACATTTTGCTCCCCATTGAGCCTCCCTCCCCCCAACCCTCATCCCTCCAGGTCATCACAGAGCACTGAGCTGAGCTCCCATTCTATACAGCAGGTTCCCACTAGATAGCTATTTTACACAGGCTAGTGTATATATGTCAACGCTACTCTCTCGATTCTTCCCACCCTCTCCTTCCTGTGATATGTCCACAGTCCATTCCTCCCCTGCAAATAGGTTCATCAATATCATTAGAAATGTGGTTTTTAATGCTTTTGTGTGAGTACAGTCTTTGCAAGGAGCATGGAGCGGTATTAAGTTCTGCCTCCAGGTTGCCAAATAAACTATGACCACTCTTGAAGATACAGGAGCTCAGGGATGGAAGATCATCAACATCAGGAAGATATTTACAATCTAAAAATGAAACCTGTCTTATAGCTGCCTGTCCCTTTAACCCCATCACTGCAATGTGACTTCCTCAGAAGTATCTATCTTCCGAGGTTAGTAATACTTCTCATTCTCTCCTTCCTCTTCTTCATCTATTAGACACCTGTTAAATGTGGGGTACATGTGCTAGTCACTTCTAATAGCCCCATCAGGACTTATCAAATGAACTCCTATTACTTCATGACTCATATAATTATTAGCAGAAGATATGTATTTGTTTGCTTATACTCTCTCCTTTCTAGAATGTAAGCTCCTTGAGAGAAGGGGCTTCATCAGTTTTTCTCACCATTATGTACTGAGTCTAGAGTGGAATTAAATATTTGTTAAATGAATAAATGAAGACTGAGAATTTAAGGTGCCCAGCAGGACTACATGATTACTACTATTTATTGGTTCTACCTGGATAAGCAATAGGTATCCTACAATTTTGTCCTTNGCATATCTGAGGTTATTGATATTAGGTTAAGGTATTTGCTTAATATATGCAATTGTGTGTTTTATATAGACACATGTACACAGAAATGTCCCTATACAACATATAATTTCTGCATAAGATTAAACCCTTTCCTTATTTTGTGGGACTAATGTGATAGGTCTAATCTTTATTCTAAGCACCTGCAAGGAGTGATTCTTAAATAAGTAGTCTTCACGCACAGCACTTTGTGCTCATTCTGAATGCTATTAAGTTAGATGCACCTAGAAACCCTCTTTTCTTCTCCTAAAATGAGTGCACTATGTTTTATAACAGGGTCCTTCTAGGTCTTTGAACTCTTAACAGGCCCAGATCAAAACAGGTTCAAATATCAGCTCTGTCAAGTCCTGCCTCTGTAATTTTGAGCAAGTTATTTAACCTCTCTAAGCATCAGCTCTCTCACCTACAAAATGGGCAGATGTCTCAGCGTCTCAGTTCATGTGGCCATAACAATCTGCAAACTGGGTTGCTTAAACAAAAAATGTTTATTTTTCACGCTTCTGGAAGCTTAAGATTAGGGTGCCAGCAGGGTTAGATTCCTGGTGAGGGCCCACCTGATTTACATTCTCACATGGCCTTCCTTGGTGTGTGCTCAGGGAGAGAGCAAGTTCGGGGCTCTTTTCTTAAAAAGGACACTTTTGCTTCTCTTCAGGGTTTGCTGCATTTCTCTGCTGCTGCTCCTGCTGCTAAGTCGCACCAGTCGTATCCGACTCTGTGAGACCCCATAGACGGCAGCCCACCAGGCTCCCCCGTCCCTGGGATTTTCCAGGCAAGAACACTAGAGTGGGTTGCCATTTCCTTCTCCAATGCATGAAAGTGAAAAGTGAAGTCGCCCAGTTGTGTCGACTCAGCAATTCTCTAAGAACTAATAAATATTTTCCTTTAAAAAAAAAAAAAAGGTTACATCCCATCATGGATCCACCCTGACAATCTCATCTAAACCCAATTACTTCCCAAAAGTCTCCACCTCCTAATACCACTCCACAGGGAATGCGCTTCAACATTTGAATTTGAGAAGGGGGACACAAACATTCAGGCTGTAACAGGAAGAATAACCATAACCTTCACAGTGCTGCTGTGAGAAAATGTCTCTAAAACACTTAGCACAGCACTTCGTACATAATAAATACTAAGTGAAAGTGAAGCCACTCAGTCGTGTCCAACTTTGCGATCCCATGGACTATAGCCTACCAGGCTCCTCCCTCCATGGGATTCTCCAGGCAAGAGTACTGGAGTGGGTTGCCATTTCTCTCTCCAGGGGATCTTCCCCACCCAGGGATCGAACCCTGGTATCCTGCATTCCAGGCAGACACTTTAACCTCTGAGCCACCAGGGAAGTCCAGTAAGTACTAAGCAAATGTTATATATCATTATTGTTACAGCTATTCCCATTAAATGTTATTATTAAAACTCTCTTATTTAGATTGGAAAGTCTGACCACTATATCTTTGGGGATTTTTTTTCTTGTTTAATTTCATAACTGCCTTTAACCATATTCAGTCAAGAGAAGCTTAACTTAAAAGTAATTGATCATCCCTTCTGCAAATCTCTATCAAAATGCCATTTCCATAGATTAGCCCCACCAGCCTCTAACTATTCCACCTTCACAATTACTCAGCACTTTTCTGTGCTTGATACGTGCATGCGTGCTAACTTACTTCAGTTGTGTCTGACTTTTTGCGACCCTATGGACCATAGCCCACCAGGCTCCTCTGTCCATGGGATTCTCCAGGCAAGAATACTGGAGTGGGTTGCATGCCCTCTTTCAGGGGATCTTCCCGACTCCAGGAATGGAACCCTGTGTCTCTTACATCTCCTGCATTGACAGCTGGGTTCTTTACCACTAGTGCCACCTAGGAAGCCCTCTGTGCTTGATACTTTTCACATATCACTAATGTTATCACTTCCACATACACTAATGTTGTCACTTGTATATGTGCACATCCTTTTCTGTCACTTGTGATTCATATCTACACTAAATGTGTCTGTTTCCAACTTCAGATTATCACTGAAGAAGCAGAACCAGGATATTAGCAAGGCCTGTATGATTCCACAACAGCCATCTTCTAAGAGCAGCAGGTCCTTCCCTAGGGGTAGGCAAAGATTTTCCAAGGGTACATACAGGCAGATTTTTAGGGAATCAATTTCCATATCCTTAATTTCCCTCTCTACTATAGTTGCCTTTACTTGAGGCCACATGCAAGGATGAAATCATCAGTTTTTTTCTTTTCTCACCTCCCCTTTTGGAATGTCCTATGAATGACTTGAAATAAATAAAAACACATCTCTTATCCATTGCAAGCTTGTATATAATCCTAAAGTTTGAAACCTGTGGAGTTCCAAACAATAGACAATACAAACTACCTTCCCTTTAGCCGTCTTGCATCTTTACCCCTCAAATGTCAGAGAATACATTGTCCTTAAGGAAAACCTCTTGATGGGCAATGCTGAAAGAGCACCGAAGGCAAGAGTGCTTATTCCCTTCAGACAGCAAATCTGTGTCAATGCCTTGAGTTTTGTCTGTCTCTCTGCCTAAATATGCATCTTAAAATTAGAGAAAGTGAGAGTCTAAGCGTCTAGCTCCAGTTAAGATGGAATAAGAATATTCCACCTCATTACCCCTCTGATTATAACTGAATATTGTCCACGAAACACGTAAAGCAAGTTATCTTTGGTATCTGAAAAGGAAGGAATAACAGGCAGATTGAAAAGGGAACTTAACATAAAATAGACTAATACAAATATCAAGTCATTACATTGTACATTTGAAACTAATATAATGCTATATGTCAAATATACTTCAATTAAAAAAAAACTAATAACGAAGTGCGTTTTCTAGTGTTTTTCTTTTTCCACCCATATTTTGCAACACAGAATCAGGGTAGTAGAATTATGGAACTATGTAGCAGGCATGGTCAAGAGAAACTCTCTCCCTGGTCAGAGACATGAGAGGGAGGGTCCCTGCCAAGCAAAGAGAAGGGAAAATCCCTGAGGTGTCTTTTCTCTTGACCCTCCTTTGGAGGGAGGTCCCAGTAATAAAGCAGTATGCTTGCATCAGGGGAGACAGCGACAGCCTAGGCTGTGTATTTGCCCCAGTGGTAGATATGACACTGAATGGATGATGAAACTACAGCTTTTCAAACAAAAAACAGGAGTTAGGGAGTTTCCAGGAGGCCACAGAGGAGGAAGCTGTTTATGAAGTCCTGAGCATATTCCCCAGGAATGAATCCGTAAAAATGGCTTGAACTATAATACCAAAAGCTTTGAGAAGTAAACTGCAATGTAGGCATGGTCCAGGTACCAGACTGGTCCACAGGAGGCATACATGTGGGAAGGATCCAAGAGGTACAACAAAGTCTTTGAAAACTAAACTGACATTGGAACCAAAGCCCACAGAAAGTATAATGGAACTTATGACCTGAACCCCAGTGGGTCAGGTGACTATGAAACAACAAAACACAAACAGAAACCAATATCCTCCAGAGAGTTTTAACAGGGCCTAGAATTTCATAATGTACTCAAAATGCCCAATTGTTACTCCAAATCGGTTGACAAACTAAAAAGCAGAACGTTCTCAGTAACCCCAGTGAAAACATAAACACCAACTCTCAGATGACATAGCTGTTGGAATTACTTGACAAAGACTTTAAAGCAGCTATTATACACATGCTCCATGAAGTAATGGTCAACAGTTTTGAAATGAGTGGAAGGACACTATTTCTCAGTAGAGAAATAACAACTTCAAGAAAGAATCAAGTAGAAATTTTAGAACTAAAAAATACAATAACTACGTTCCTTTTAAGAGCCACGGAATGGCAGAACAGAGATGACAGTGGAAACAGCCAGTGAACTTGAACATAGATTAACAGATTATCCAACCTGCATGAGAGAGAAGAAAGACTGAAAAAAAAAAAAAAGAACATAAGTTTAGGGAACAGTTGGGTACTATAAAAAGATCTAACACTGCTGTCATTAAAATCCAAGAAGGAAATGAGAAACATTTATATAGAAAATTGAAAAATAAATGATTATAACTTCCTAAATCTAGTGAAAGATATAACTTTAGACTTTAGAATCACAGCAGCCCCCTAATATTGGGTTGGCCAAAAAATTCATTCAGAATGACTGAACTTTTCCATCAACCTTACAGAATAAATTCAAGGAAAATCATCTTTACGCACAAAGTAATCAACCAAGTGGGTTTTATTCTCAGAAGCAATGCTAGTTCAACATCCCAAATAATTTTTAAATGTATTGTGTATCCTGATGTGTTAATGGTTATATGAATCTATGCATGTGTTAAAATTCACAGAATTGTACACAAGAAAAAACTGAATTTTGTTGTGTAAATTAAGAAGTAAAGTAAGATACTTTACACAGGGACATATACTAACACACTAAAATAAACTAAAAATCAGCTTATTTCTGTCAGAAAGTCACTCTAATTTGGCCGATTAGTTTAACAGTGAAGTTTGGCTTTACCAATTAGGTAAATTCTATGTAAATTGAATGAATCAAATAAACAACTTCAAAGTTTTGATGCATATATTTAATGCATATGATAGCATATAAAGCTTTTCATCAAAATTATTGTATTATCAAAGATAAACTGAAATTAACAATATTTCAGTTTCCCAATTCTTTCTCAGTATATGGATTTAAACAAAGTGATCTAACTGAAAGATGTTAGATAAATAAAACAAATAGATGTTTGATAAATCCTGGTAAAATTATCAGAAATTGAGACCATAAAGACTAATGACAGGATAATAAATTCATGGGCAAGTAATGTGCTTTCCAATTCTTATTTTCAAAAAGAGGAGAAGAATCAAACCAAGACTCTAATAATTTTAATGGTAGATTATTACTATGTGACTTTTTATATTAACCTGGAAAGTTGTTCAAATAATTGAAGACCATTATTATGGTAAACTCCTTTTATTTCCATGTACTGTCTTTAAGTTATTACAATCCAGAAGACAAAAAATGTAGAAAGGGAATTGATGCCAAACCCTGTTCCATTCTACACAAACCAGTTTTAAAAGAAATCATCCCATCTAACAAAATAAGAGATGAATTTCCAACAACTGTCACATTTAAGCTTAGTAATTATTTATAAACACATAATAGACTTAAGTCACAATTACTACAGAAAGTTAATCAAAATGTTAACACTCAGTCTCATAAATGAGAGAAGTTTTTTGTAAGTAATACTTTCCACTCTCATATATGGCTGTTTTCTAAGGTGATAAAAATAATTATAAGCATTTAAAAGAATATACCAGAGTGAAATTCTGTGAGCAAAGGGAAATAGAAGTGTGGAAAGAGAAGCTATGTAATATTTGTCCAATATTAAAAGAAAAGCTTGCAAATTTTGAATGGCTATGAGTGCCAAGTCACTATGGTATTTAAATTCCACTGGACACATTTAAAAGAGTAATATAACAGTTTCATTTTTAAAATGTCGATTATTATAATATCCTTTAGATTGTACTCTGTCAACTGCTTACATTCATGATTTAAAGGTTTTAAATATTAACTTAAAATTGTGAAAGAGGTTTATAATTTTTCAAAATCCTTTTAGGGTCCCACAAGCAAAAATATTTGGAAGGCCACACCTCTGAATACTATGTTACATACACAGCCTCCTCAATATGAATTTGGCTCATTTTGTTTAAATGTGCACAGAGGTTTAGACACCAAATAAACATATGGATTGAGCAGATGAAATGGAGATGGCAATTACTTCCCAACTGCTGAGCTCAATGGAATTGAAGTTATAAAAATCGTGATGCTATTTGGCATAATGAAGTCTCAATTCCAGAGGAGATTCAGACTTTGATGAGATGATTCTGAATCATGCATTAGTTTCAGTGGGTGGCCCAGAGTGTAGAGTTCAAACTCTAGGATGTCTGAATTATCAGGAAATTGCCACACTCCTGGAGCTCAGTTTAAAGGAGAACTGGCTGAGTGTAAGGAGTTATGTCCATCAAAAGGACAGGTAGTATCCAGTCTTGGGAATTTTTAGAGAGAAATATGAAACAGAATAAAGCTAATATTTTTATTGTGTGGAAAAAAAAAAA
>SJYV01044462.1:420999-458552 GCA_006410875.1 Neotragus pygmaeus
TTGCTTCCTAACCTGCATACAGATTTCTCAAGAGGCAGGTCAGGTGGTGGAGGCTGAAAATAGGTGGCCAGAGTAGAAAGAAATTCTGTTGGTGGCTCAGAGGTAAAGAATCTGCCTACAGTGTAGGAGACTTGCAGAAAACATGAGTTTGAACTCTGGGTTGGGAAGGTCACCAGGAGGAGGAAATGGCAATCTACTCCAATATTCTTGCCTGGAAAATCCTATGGAAAGAGGATCCTGGTGGCCTACAGTCCATGGGAGTCACAAGGAATCAGATGAAACTGAATATGCACACAGACCAAAAGTAGAAAGAAAACCTCCCTGGAAGCCTAGAGGGTTTATCTTGGATGAAGAGAGTGATTAAAGGTGGCAAAAGATGCAGGAGGTCAAGTCAGGGGAAGACTGAGAACTTCCCATAGAATTCAGCAACATGGATGACAATTCCTGGAGATCTCGGGGAAAGCAGCTTTGCTTGAGAGGTTGGAGCAAGGACTTTGGAATACAGGTTGGAAGCCTGAGGGAGTGGAATAAAATTGGGGATGAAGTACAGATTTAAGAGTCATCAGTACTTACGTGGCTATGAGCAACTATGAGGTTTTCTAGACCAAATGAATAGACTATTGAGGAAAGAGGGTTGAGACCAGAGTTCCGTGGCATATCAATATTTCAGGAGCCAGGAGAGGAGGAGAGACTGGACTGTGGCCAGAGTATGGGGAGCAAACCAAAACAGAGCAGTGCTCTAGAAACAAAGGCAAAGAGGGTGCCACAGATAAAGGAGAAATAACCAGAGACAAAGGCCTTCCACTGTGGGGTGCAGCCAGGTTTCAGACTTCCTCCTCCAAAATCCCATGTCTCTGCTCTTACAGGACATAGTACTTATAGGCTGCAGTAGATCCTTATCAGCTTCAAAGGCTAAAGGAAGGAGGGGTATCCCCCAGTTCCTCATCACTCTAGTGGGGTAATTTGGAGCCATATTATACAAATCGTATATTTCCCAGATTTTACCATGACATTAAGCTCCAGTTGACCACAATGGTAGCTGGATTCATAATTTACCTTTACTGGCTACCTCCCATCCCTTGAACCACCTTCCCACTCCTCCACTGGTCCACACCTCTCGCAAACATGATTTGTGCTCAAATGCTTGTCTTGGGCTCTGCCTGTGTACTCATCTGTCTAGCTCTCCATGGGCTTATGAGCACTTTAAAAAGTCGGCATGCCAGTACTTCCCTGGTCCAGTGGCTAAGATTACATGCTTCCCGTGCAGGGGGCCTGGGTTGGATCTCTGGTCAGAGAACTAGATCTCACATGCTGCACCTAAAGAGATCCCACGAGGGGCAACTAAGACCTGAGGTAGCCAAATAAATAAGCTTTTTAAAAAATTCTGCATTCCATCTTTGCTTCCCAGTTCCTGACTGACTACATGGTCCACAGAACATGCTTCTAAATGTCTGTTATACTGAAGTGTTTACATTTTCATAGTGCATTATAGATTCCAAAATATTTTCAAATGTATTATTTTATTTAGTCCATAAAACCATTCTATCACCCAGGTATTATTCCTACTGTAAAATAAAATTGAGGAAAGAGAAATAAAAAGAGTTTATGAAACTTGCTTCAAGACCACTCAGTTATTAAATAAAACAACTAGGGCTTGAAAACTAGTCTTCAGATTTAGGTTTGGTGCCCTTAAAAGAAGCAACTATATATCAAAGAAAGAAAATGCTTTTATAATTTAAACTGTCAATAATTAAAAATTATAAATGTTACAAAATTTGAGGTTCTAGGAAAATCTCATTATATTTGATTATTCATTGTAATGAAAAATGTGTGGCTAATTTTGGTAACTTTATTCATCTACCTCTAGCAAAATATGGACACTACCTCAAGAAAGAGTAATTTTCCCAAGTGAATTCACAACACAAAAGGATAAAGGGGGTATTATGTTTTACTAAGATCTTGAGACTCCAATATATTGGAGCTAACATACTGAAGTGGTTTATCTCAACAAGCACAGCTAAGAAAGCAAATAAGATACTCGGAAAAGGAAGAGGAAAATGAAAGAATAAATAGCTGAAGTTCTTTTCATAGCAGCAGAGATCTATTTCTAAACTACTTTCCATACACAATTTCAGACAAGGTAGAGTAAAGGGTTAGTCAGAAAGCTCAGAATGATTGATGGACCTTGACCTTTAGCCCTCTGAGTTCTCACAGCTCAACTATGGAAACACACACTAATGTTTATTTTAAAAACCTGAGAAAGTTTCCACAGCATTATCACGTTAGCACATTATTTACTTTACAGGACCGGGCATTGATATAAGATAGAAAGGGTAAGACAACTGAGTATCCTTCCATAAGAGAACAAAATATCTTCAGAGTTACGACTGATTTAAAAGATGCTATGACAAGATGAATTAAATTTTCAGAGCTGTGCACTGGGAAAAGCAGCTATTACAAGTTGTGAGTTTTGGCTCAGCTCAGTCTAAAAAGGCATTTGAAAGCTCTTGTGAGAAGGAGGCTGTAACAGAGAGGAGCATTCAAAGATTAATAATCAAATCCCAGGACGGTCCCAGGATGAAAACAGAACTGGGGGGCTGATTTAAAATAATCTTGGGATAATCTTCCTGAACCTCAGTTTCCTAATTTATAAAATGAAGATGATAATACCTCAGAGATTTACTCTGGAAGCAAAGTGAGCTAACAGCTGTGAAAGCACTTTGGAAAGGAGAATGGCGCTCACAGGGTAAAAGTGAGGCTGCTGTTTTTTGGGGCAAATGACTTGACGAGTTGGAGGCAGAACACTAAGATGGGAGTCAACTTTTAATCATCATTTGTTTCATGGGCTAAATAGACACCTGACACCCAACACAGGTCCGCAGTGCTGAATGCCTACCCAGGACACCCCCTTGCTTCCTCTGTGTCAAGTGAGACCCTTCATTTTTCAAATATTCAGAACTCCTTTAAGTCATTGACTCCACTTCTGTTCCATTGATATTTAACCTGTGTTCTATAGTTTCTGTCTGCCAGCATGCTATATGGAGTTACTAATGTTCTTTTTACATTATTTCTCACATTCTCAAATATAGATCTACAAAATTAGGCTTAACACTCCTTAAAGTATTAACTCTTAATACTCCTTAAAGGTAGAGAGTATGAAAAGTATTATTATTATTACTGGAAAGTACCTTGCAAAACATCATGCCCAACCTAGAGTCTCTCAAAAGGAGCACTACTGGCATTTGGGACCAAACAGTTTGTGTAGGTAGCTGCGCTATGCCCTGCAGGACGTTTTACAGTATAGTGGGTCTCTACCTGTGAAATGCCAGTAGCAACTCTTTCTGTCCTCAGAGTTGTGACAACCAAATTATCTCTGAGTGAAGTTGCTCAGTCGTGTCTGACTCTTTGTGACCCCATGGACACCAGGTTCCTCCATCCATGGGATTTTCTAGGCAAGAGTACTAGAGTGGGTTGCCATTTCCTTCTCCAGGGAGCTTCCCAACTCAGGGATTGAACCCAGGTCTCCCTCATTGTAGACAGATGCTTTACCATCTGAGCTACCAGGAAATTATCTTTAGACATTGCCAAATGTTCCCAGGTGGAGGGGTCACAAAATTATCTCTGGTTGAGAACCATCACTCTAGGTGGATATAAACCAATATTATGGTTACTGTAATTCCTTTTATTTTTTCATATTACCTGCAATAATGCTCAGAACTGAATACTCAGTGAATATTTACTAAATGAGTGAAAAAAATGAGAAAAGGACTTTCACAAGTTATATTCATAACTGGTCTTACAACACAAGCCCTTATACAATTAAGGCAATATTATATAATTCATACTTTTCTACCTGGCATACAATATTCTTAGTGTATGAACATTTTTAAGTAACTATGTGTGTGTGTAATAGAATTTATATTCTCATGCATAAATAAATTTCACCAGCTAACAGTGGTTCTTTCCTAGCACATGCCCTATGAGTATACCTATGATGGCTAGCATACCATTTAATCTATCAAGCATGAGATGGAAAAACTATTTTAAATTCCAGGAAAATACTGCATCAAACACTGATTATCAGACTCATTTTCAGAGAATTAACTCTACATGGAAAAAAAGAGAATAAAGAATTCTAAACAGGTTGACAAATAGATCTCAGATGAGTGTACTTAGTACATTTCTGTTCTCTTAAAACATAAGTTTCTTTAATATATCTTCCCAGATCTTTTTCAAAGCCATCAATCTTTTCCAAGATGGAAAGATTTGTACTATCTTCTGATATTTGAGGAACATATGTGAAGCGGCATTTCACCTAGAGCTATTAAAGAATATTGATATTACTTTGATTTTAAAAATTGATACTTTAGGACCATCATGTTATAGAACACTGGTGATTTTTGATTTTCAAATTTTCTCAGTAGATTCTTAAATCGTATATCAGCAGGCTACTTTTTCCAAATGACGACTAATAAAGTGTTCTTATTAAAACAGGAGAATGTAGCTGAAAAAGAATTAAAAGGGCTTCTTTTTCATGTACACTCGCTCATCATTCTGGTCGTTTATTGCTATATACAACCTTTTGGAAGGAATCCTAATTTAGCAGTAGACCTCTACTGTACAGTGTGTTAAAAAGAAATAAACCCTTACTTTTGGCTTGGGTGAGTAACTTGTGACAGGTTAATGTCCCTCCCATCAAGTAAAACTGGAAAAGCCAGATGAAACACAAGAAACATCCATTTAAAGGCCTCTGATAGTTGGTGAGACTATTAAGAGGTGAGTGGCTAAGATCCAGAGAGAAGACAACTTCAGAACAGTCTACATACTATGTATGGATGCTTTTACCCCTTGGAACTTGCCAATTCTTGGCACAGTGCTAGAAACAGAACCTGGACATAGGGCCACTGCAAAGAGGCAGAGAAGCCAGTAGAACTTTTGGGTAATCCCACAGAGGTAGACAGACAAAAATTCGAGTTTTGGTGCTACCAGAGGAATGGGAAATTAAGGCGCCAAGGATGTAGCGGGAAAGGAGACACAGAGAAAGGCAGGCCTATCATGTGGAAGGATTTCCCCTGAAGGCTTCTGCTGTAAAGAACAAGCCAAAGAGTTAGGTAGAAAACCTCTGCAAAGCCAAGTGGAAATCTAGCAATCTTGCTGCTCTACCAAAGGAAAAAAAAAAAATTATGACTTGGGACTGCCAAGGAGAAGCAGAATGCAATAAACACCTTGGTTTCTAACAGCAAGGCTCACCAGAGAAACACACTCTCAGAATGGAAACAAATGGGAGGGAGGTAGAGTCTTACCGATGCTGTCTTATAAACAGAGAGCAAAATCAGTGCAGCAATTACTGGATCAATGTGGTCTGTTCCCACTCTACACTCCTGCCCTTCAGGAGAGAATCTGCTTCCCCCACTGTCAGCCAACAGGCTTCAGATTCTTCAGGTTCAGACTCAGCTGCAGAGAACGGCCCTAAACAAGGGCACACCCTTCCCAAGAAGAATCACATCCAGTGGCGGCTTCAGGTGGGGGTATAAAGACCTGGCTGACTTGTCCCAACATGGAACAAGTCCCTGAGACCATATGAGCCCCAGAACTCCCCGAGGATTTAGCCAAAGCTTCAGTGGCTCTGGATCACATTTCAGCTTCTGCCTCCACCTAATCCTGCCTTCTCTCTCCTCCTTTACACAAGTGCTGATACCTAATAAACACCCTGACAACAAATTCCATCTCAGTGACTGCTTCTGAAAGACCCAGCTTGTGACAGTTGCAGGAGTGGTCCCAGAAAGCAGGCAGTCTGATGGAGTTATTGATCTGGATCACTCACTGCTGGCATGAGAGTGAAGTTGCCATTATTTTTTTTTTTTNAGTTTAAGGTTAACACATACACACTGCTATTGTACATGAATATGTTAAAATGGATATATATAAATATGGATAACCCACCAGGTTAAAATCAGGATAACCAACAAGGACCTACTGTATAGCACAGGGAGATCTTGTGTAAAGGGCACATAATGGGAAGACCTTAAGAGGCAAGGTTGTTGTTGTTGAACTGGCAAGGTTCAGTTACTAAATTGTGTACAGTTCTTTGTGACCCCATGGACTGTAGCACTCAAGCTTACCTGTCCTTCACTATCTCCTGAAATTTGCTTAAATTCATGTACATTGAGTCAGTGATAGACAAAAAGATATGACACTAGAAGATGAGTCCCTCAGGTCAGTAGGTGTCCAATATGCAACTAGGGAAGAGTGGAGAAGTACTTCCAGAAAGAGCTGAGCCAAAGTGGAAACCACGCTCAGTTATGGATGTGTCTGGGGGCGAAAGTAAAATCTGATGCTATAAAGAACAATATTGCATAGGAACTGGAAAGTGAGGTTCATGAATCAAGAGGTAAGGAGACAGGGTGTTTGGGGAGTCACGTCAGATATGTACACCTGCTGATGACCTTGTGGGGTGTCCCTTGTAGGATGAGTGTTGGCACCAGTGGCTGCTGTCAGTCTTGGGTCCAGGAGACCACTGGCCACACAGATCAGATGTTGAGGCTACTGAGCTAAACTCTGGTCACGCTCACTGAAACCAAGCCGTAAGCATATTGATCTATTACAGAAAATTCCACTGGGTGTTACTACCCTCAATGATGTGTTGTCCTTGCATTTTTAAAAAACTATTTACATGATTCACCTATTGTTCTCCCAAGAGTATCCCAGGATAGAAGACCTTAATCACGTTTTCTTAATGACGGTGTCTTGTGAGGATGGCTTCCTCCTTCTTCTCTTCTCTTCCAGGGTCAAATTACCAGAGTCTTCTTTCCAAGAGACAGCAGGACAGTAAACTGGAACAGGTTCTAGTAAGCTGATTTGCTACATAAGAAAACCTCTGTGGAGTTACAAGAACACAAAGACTCAGGGAAAAAATGTGGTAATGCACCTTTTAGCCACTGCCTGGCACCTAGTAAGAATTTAATATTCCTTTAGAATCCTATGGATGAATTGAAGATACAATTAATCAAAAAAGCTCTCTTAAAATATGACTCTTTGTATTCTGTGAGAGTAAATACATCTTAAAAAAAAAAAAAAAAGAAAAACAAAAACCCATAAATAAGAGTCTTCTTTCTTGTTCCCTGACTCCGCATGTATGACATTTCTGTGGTCAAAGGTTATGTGGGCTGAAGCATCTGCTGCCAGATGGGAGGGTGGAAGATCTTGGTCTCGGCTGTTACAAAATGTCAGAATTGACGTGTCTCCAGAGGGAATTTTGAAGCAAATGCAAAAAGAAACTTTGCAGTTATAAGGTTTAGAAAATACAAAGACCCTTGAACTCACACAGTTTCATAATCTCGAGATCCAAAATGGTTCTTCGTAAGATGCGATCTATTTATTTATTTACTTGAATGTAGGCCAGTTTTTTCAAGACTTTATTGAATCTGTTACCACATTGCTCCTGTTTTCTGGTTTTGGTTATTTTGGCTGCAGGGCAGGTGGGATTCTAGCTTCTGGACCAGGAATGGAACACACAGTCCCTGCGTTGGGAGGCTGTCTTAACCACTGGACAACCAGGAAGGCCCCATAGGATGTGATTTAGAATATTATTTGTTTTGTCAGAATATTTCATACCAGTTGCTATGTTTTCTTTTTAATTTATATTCCTTTAATTGAACATTCTCCTTCTGAATCCTCCTCAACCTTCAAACTCTCACACAGGAGAATGAATTCGTACCTTCTGATGGTGCAACAGAAGCAGCTCCATGGGACCCTCTTCAAGTCAGAAATTATTATGCAGTCTCATTTTTTATCTTAAAAGTTCAGTTGAATGTAGTACTTTTCCCTGAAATACCCCATGTTTGTTTCAGTAGCAATGTTCTAAATTATTTGTCATCCAATACGATGGGGATCTTAAAAATGTCAGGGATCTCCTGTGGTTTCATGTTTGGCACCCTCTTCTCCACCAGCAGAGCTGAGCAGCCAGGAAGGATTCAAACCCCAGAGTAACAAGCAGAAAAGAGCATGGAGAGTTGACCAGTGTAGGGAACAAGATGTTCTGTGACATTCAGGAAATGATTCTGTGTGTCTGCAAAGCTGACCTCCTGCCCTCTCCCAGCTCTGATGGCCCCAGGGAAGTCAGGGTATACACCAATCCCCACCCTGCCCCCACCACCTGGTCCCTCCACCTCCTCCTGCACCCCAGCCTGCAGATCACCTGCCGTGTAACCACCTGTCATCCATGCAGGGTGAAGAGGAGAAAGGAGTGGATCTGGAGTAGGTCATGACTCAGACCTTGTTCCACCACCATCTCACTCTAAAGCCTTGAGGGAACAACTTCCTTGGCGTTTACTTCTCTCTTTAGTAAATTAGAGGGTGGGATGGGGTTAACATATATGATCCCTTCCACACCTAACTTTTATGATTTCTGGTCTCTGGCTAATGACATTGTAGCCTCTGACACTTCTACTAGTCTGAGTGTGAGTGCTGGGACTGCCATGTAGGCGAAGGGAACATCTAGCTTTATAAACATAAGGAGAGACACCTGAATGAGTGGGCATTGAGCAGATTTACACACAGAATAGAAACCAGCAATATAAATATGTGAAGCAATATCCTCTCCAGAAGGCAAAATCTGAAAACATGTTTTCTGACACCATCATTTTTATTTGCACTTTGGCATATAGAGTGATTTCACATGGTCAGCTTTGAAAAGTCTCCAGGACAAATGTGAAAGAAAAGGGGTTCACCTGATCAGAGAACCAGAATGTTTTTCTAGGGACTGGAAAATACTAGTTGGAATATTTGGCAGAAGAACGCCGTTGCAGGTGGTTGAAGAATGTGTACATCACGTTCCTCTAAAGAGATGGGAGGGAGGGAGGCAGGAAGAGAGGGAGTGTTAATGTTCCGGAAGCTGACGTCATCTTTTTAAAAGATTTTTTGTTGTTGCTGTGGGTGTGGACCATTTTAAAAGTCTTTATTGAATTTGTTACAGTATTGCTTCTGTTTTCTGTTTTGGCTTTTTGACCACGAGGCATGTGATCTTAGCTCCCCGACCAAGGACCGAACAGACCGACTGAACAGACCGAACCTGCACCCTCTGCCCTGGAAGGTGAAGTCTGAACTTGACTACCTGGCATTCCACACACACCTGTTTGATTTATGCTGAGCTCATATGCTCAGAGGCCCAGCCACACCCAGCTCCAGGAGTCACACTTCATCAAGTAGATTTGTTCAGCCACCCCAGGCTGTGGTTGTGATGACTTCTGAATTTGCAATGAAAGAGGGCAACCTCTCACCCAGTTTGTCCTATCCTCCAAGACAGGTGGGTTTCCTTAATCATGATCATATTATAAGTGACCTCAGAAAAGAGCCAGAGCTGAGAAGTTGATGAAAACATTTCCCCTGTCCCATGAAGGGATTGGGTGGGGTGTGAGTGACTGCCTTCCTTGGCAGCATATTAAAGAGCTCTTTGCTTTCAGCCAGAAAGTGTCACAGAATTCTAACACCTCCTGATGATTAATTAATCGTTGTTTCATCCACAGTTCTTAGACCAGTGGAGCCCACACAGTGCCCTGACTTCCGCTCAGTGAAATACTGCCTGTGACATTTATTACTCACATTAACAGTAATTTACCCTTCATTAATCAGAGCAGTCAGTTACAGTACTTCTCAATCATATACAATTCTTACTTTACTAGTTGGCTGGAATATTTTATTCATCCATTAGCCTCAGAAGCTCTGCAAACAGCTTGTAAATTCAGACAGGGCCTTGGATACTGAAAGTGCAGTGCCCTTTTTATAGCTAATTTATGGCCCATGTTTATATTTGTGCCAAGACTCAGGATTTCTTACCGATCAAGGTTTGAAATATGCAGTCGTAAACTCTTCTTTTATACTGGTCTGTGAGATGGAAGAGCCTCTTGATGAGGGTGAAAGACAAGAGTGAAAAACCTGGCTTAAAACTCCGTATTAAAAAAACTAAGATCATGGCATCCGTTTCCATCACTTCACAACAAATAGATGAAAAAAAAGTGGAAGCAACAACAGATTTTATTTTCTTGTGCTCCAAAATCACTGTGGAGAGTGACTTCAGCCATAAAATTAAAAGATGCTTGCTCCTTGGAAGAAAAGTTATGACAAACCTAGACACATCACTTTGCCAGCAAAAGTCTATATAGTGGAAGCTAATAGTTTTTTCAGAACTGTGGTGCTGGAGAAGACTCCCTTGGACTGCAAGGAGATCAAACCAGTCAATCCTAAAGGAAATCAGTCCTCAATATTCATTGGAAGGACTGATGCTGAAGCTGAAACTCCAATACTTTAGGTACCTGATGTGAAGAACCGACTCACTGGAAAAGAACCTGATGCTGGGAAAGATTGAGGGCAGGAGGAGAAGGGGGTGACAAAGAATGAGATGGTTAAATGGCATCACTGACTCAATGGGCATGAGTCTGAGCAAGCTCCGGGAGATAGTGAAGGACAGGGAAGCCTGGCTTCCCTGCAGTCCATAGCATAGGGCCTCAGAGTTGGACACGACTGAACAACTGAACAACAATAATGTATAGGTTTGTTTTATACGGTCTGGATATGCAGAGTGGATTCTTTGATATAGCCTGCAATTGTATGAGTAACTGGAACAGGTAAAGCATGAAAAGTTACTTGGGATTTATTAGGAAAGAGGCAATTTTAGCTTTTTGTTCATAACTTGGAAAATGAAAACTGTGTCCTAATGAATCCAGATGGCGAATCACATAATCTTCAGAGGAGACATCCTTTAGGTTATGGGCAGGAGGACCAGGAATTTTGAGGCCCAGCCTTTAATGGCAGCTATCTTATTTCTCCAGAAAATAGTCTTAAACCTCACAATATTTTATTTTACTTTTTGGAAAAGTAGAGATGTAATTTTAAGTGGTTGAAGACAAGGAGATAGAAGGTAATGAGGGTAAAACATGAAACAAGATACAAAATGTTCCATAAAAAAGACCAGGCTGATTTGGTGAGGTTGTTTCCACTTGCCAAGATGCTAACAGACTTTTTGTTGTGTTTATTGAAGAAAGAGTCAAGGGACATCCCTGGTGGTCCAGTGGTTAAGACTCTGCCCTTCTACTGCTGGGAGCATGGGTTCAATCCCTGGTCAGAGAACTAAGATCCCACCCATCAAAAAAATCCCAAATAAATAAATTTTAAAAAATTAAAAAAAATTATAAAAAGAGTTTAGTATATGAAAGTGGAGTATGGATGGAGAAATTATCTAGAACAAGTTTTCATGACACTATCAGTTTTACTCTCAGGCACTTTACTGACACTTAGTCTTTGTGCTTCTCCAAATTAATGTTTACTTAACATCTGCAGAGTGCTCTGGGTGTTCGTGAACTACTGCCTGACAGCCATGGAGATGGATTTTGTATTCCCTGGATTTGGCTTCATTTGTGATGTTCCTGTTTGTCCCCTAAATTATTAAAGCACACACAGGCAACACCCCTACCAGTTTTGTTTGGCTTACGAAACTGACGTTCTTTTGGAACTTGCTGTATGATAAGACCTTCTATCTGGCACGGATTTAAGTCTTACAGACAGCCCCAACCTCAGATCAGCGCAGGTTTTCTGCATGTGCAAAAGAAACTGAAGCAGGAGACCCCTTGATTGATTTTGACAACACAGCTTCCTAAAGAACAAGAAGGAAAGCCAGCTATAGCAGTGATGCGTTAATAACTGCAGGATGATGCTACACTTACAGTTTTTCCAAAAAAAGAAAGCATACAAAATATATTTTTATAAGAAAGATTAGGTTTTGGATGCAATTTCAAAACATCCTGATTCTGCTCTGCATTAGCTCTGCATCGAGTCCCAGAAGCAAAATGTATCCCCAAGAGTTTGACGTTCTTTCTTTTTGCCATAAGCTGTACTACATCTACTTCTTAACCCAAGCTCTGCAAAAAAAAAAAAAAAAAAAAAAGGAAGAAACAGGAATCCTTGGAATTCTAATATTAATCTGCTTTCTACACTGTTTAGAAAAGGCTTTTTAAGTTAATATTTTTGTTACTGCTATTAATTATGCTGATGTATTTGTGTTTACCCTCAATTCATTATAATCTATCTTCAGCACTGTTGCTAAATCTGTGGAAGGAGAGTTATTTTTATTGCACAGATGAATTAGTTATTATTCTCAAAAGCTGCAGAATATGCCTATCTTGCTATCTGCATGTTCTTCAGCTTTTTAGAATAACTCATGTGTTTGAGAAACTGAGAAATAAAGCATGATAGCATCATTTGCTACAGTCCATCAGCTTTATTCTTAAACTTTCTAAAATGTGGTTTTTACTGGTAATTATACTTATGGGTGTTATAATTTTGCCTATGCTTCATTGTTTTAGCAACACCGACCTGAACTCTGTTCAGTATTTTTCCTCGACAGAAGCATCAGTTCTTGTCTCATTTTCCTGGATGTGAGTGCTGCTCCATTTCATCTCAGGACTCCAGGGGTGGCTTCCTATTCTCTTTCTTGCCCCTCTACAATTTTACCTTCTCAGTTTCCACTCTCAGTGTATTGTTGCACCAATAATGGCATAAATCATAATTTCTCCCCAAGATCTTTTTCTGTTCCTCTAGGTGAATAACTTTATCACTTTTTAAGGATTCATGAACTGATGTATCAATCAGTCATCAAATATTTATTGAATTTTCTTATGAGCTCAGCACCTTGCTGGAATTTTACAAGAATATAACAGTACTTCATCTTACTTTTTCTACTCATTTTCTATCTCTGGGTACTGTTTGTTATTTTTGTTTGATACAATAAGTGCCTACCTGTCATGAGTTGAGTACTAAGTACAATGGAATAGACTTTCCTCTCAACCTTAAGCTTCATAGCTTCTAAGTCTTCCTGGTTTTTCTTTCCACATTTGCAGCCCCCCCTGTTTATGTCTGTCTCCCTTTCACTCATGTTTTCTGGCCACAAGCAAGGTTTCAGGTGCTCCCTTGTCCACTGGATGTGACTTCTGGTCTTTGGACATTAATCACCTTCTGTCTAGAGCTCCTGGAACACTTAGTGCTGGGACAATGCTATTGCTTCTGAGTTTTATTTAATGTCCAATTATACCCGTCTAGTTTTTCCTATGATTCTCCTGCTGTCGTGCTTGAAATGGAATTGGATGAATCGGGCAAAGAATAAAATGTGTGTGTGTGTGTGTGTGTTTGTGTGTGACACAAAGAGACAGAGAGACACACAAAGAAAGAGAAACACAGGCTGAGACAGAGAAAAACAGGTAAAGAGAGAAGGGAAAGAGGGAGGGTGACAGCATGAATTGACTTGACTTACATTTGTTGCTCCTTGGAGACTCAAGATGCGTGTATCTGTAATTTAGTCAATGTTTTTGCATTTATTTGCGTGCATGCTAAGTCACTTCAGTCATGTTTGACTCTTTGTGACCCTATGGACTGTTGCCCTCCTGATTCAACTGTCCATGGACTTCTCCAGGCAAGAATATTGGAAAGGATTGCATGCCCTCCTCCAGGGGATCTTCCCGGCCCAGGGATTGAACCTGCATTTCCTGCAGCTTCTGCATTGCTTCTGCATTGCAGCTGGATTCTTTACCACTAAGTCACCAGGGAAGCCCCTCCATATTTCATTCATACGGTAGCCCAAAGATCTACATCAGCTGGATGCAGTGTGGTCATTCCTCCATAAGAGCCATGGATCCGGGCTTCCTTTGTCATGCAGCTAATCCACCTCCTAGAGTATGCTGGTCAAGAGAACTGTCTGCAGTGGTGGAAATATTCTGTATTCGTGACCTCCAGTGACGGTGGCCACTCACCCTTTGTGGCCCTTTAGGACTTGAACCATGGCTAGTGTGACTGAGGAACCAAACTGTTAATTTGATTGAATCTTTAATTAAAAAATTATTTACTTATTAATTTATTTTTGGCTAGACTGTGTCTTCCCTGCTTTCTCTGGTTGCAGTGCAAGGTTTTCTCACTGCAGTGGCTTCTCTTGTTGTGGGCATGGCTTAGTTGCTCTGAGGCTTGTAGAATCTTCCCAGATCACGGATTGAACTTGTGTCCCTTGCATTGGCAGGGGAATTCTTATCCACTGCACCACCAGGGAAGTCCTGATTGAATCTTTAATTTTATTTAATTCATTTATACTTAGATAGCCACACATAACTGGTAGCTACTGTTCTGGACTTGAGCCTCTTTAATCACCTGCATGGTCAAGGCTAGTGGTGAAGAACTCACCTTCCAATGCAGGAGACATAAGACATGCAGGTTCAGTCCCTAGTTTGGGAAGATGCCATTTCCTGGAGAAGGAAATGGCAACCTGCTTCAGTATTCTTGACTGAAGAATCCCACGAACAGAGGAGCCTTGTGGTCCAGGGGTCTCATGGAGTTGGACATGACCGAAGCAACTTGGTATGCATGGTCAAGGCTAGACTTCTCTACCCAGGTACTGGTCAGTGGAAGAAAAGATTGCCCCAAGGAAGCACAGTGCATGAGGGACTGACATTACACGCATCACTTCTGTTCACATTCCACTAACTAGCTGGACTCAACTACTGGCAAAGAAGTCTGGGGGTATATTCCCTCCAGTGTATCCTGACTCCAGCTTCTATGGAAGAAGAACAGGGCAGGACGTGGTGTGCAATTGTCACAGTTGCTTTGGAGTAGGGTTCAAAATGATGTTTTTCAAAAGCTTCCAAAATGATTCTTACATTCAGTCATAGTTGGCGACTCATGGTCTACATAAAAGTATCTAAGGCTATCTTTTATTTAGTAGAACTGTTTCCATTAGACACACCCATATGGAGAGGTTAACAGCATACCCACTGTCATATAGCAAGTGAGCACTTTGTAAATGCTGTGTATCTTAGCTGATAGGAAGCTCATAGCTCATGTCAATCAGACTCCCACAAATCCGAGTTCTTATCGTGTGCCAAGCTGCATGAATGATGCTAAGTCAAGTAAGTGCAAAACACAGATGAAGTTAGGAGGGCCTGGGACTCTCAGAGCATCTCTTGTTACTGCTTTGTTTTTGCAGAGTTATGTCGTGCTCTGGCTCAGACTGACACATGAAGTCCCAAAGGGAGGTGTGAATTTACATCACTCATGCATAACAGATGTTTATGTTATGGTGAAGTTTTTTCAGATAGCTGCATAGATAGCTATGTTCAGGAATATTGGGAGAGTTACATTTTAAAGGGAGCTGTGTTCCATAAACTCAGAATTCCTTACTATAAGTGATCCCACACAACCAGGGACTTCCTTATAGAAGCAAACCACAGAAAAGGACTCTCCTGTTAGCAAACATCGTTAACTCATTTGCTGGGAGATCAGCCATTAGTCTTGTCCTGGGAAATTTGATAAGGTGACTTTTTCATGCCTGTTGGTGTTGCCCCCACCCTGAAATGAGAGAATGAGTCACAAACATTTACTTCCTGGTGAATCTCAAGATTTCCCATGCTCTCATTCTGTAATTCATTCAAAACATGGGTTGAGCCCTTCCTGTGGGCAAGGTACTGTATAGCACTATGACATCTGGTGGCTTGTGCTCAAAGCCCAGAGAATCCACACTTGCCAGGAGAATTTGGGACCCGTGTTTAATATCTCTTAAATAGGGATAACTTCACCCATCTTGGGCTTCCCTGGTAGCTCAGATGGTAAAGAATCTGTCTGCAATGCAGGATACCTGGGTTTGATCCCTGGATCAGGAAGATGCCCTGGAGAAGGGAATAGCAACCCACTCCAGCATTTTTGTCTGGGGAAATCTATGGAGAGAGGAGCCAGTTGAGCTATACTCCTTGGGGCCGCAAATAATTGGACACAACCGAGTGACTCACACGCACACACACACACACACACACAAGGTGCTCAGGCTTCTCTGGTGGCTCAGATAGTAAATAATCTGCCTGCAATGCAGAAGACTCAGTTCAATCCCTGGATCAGGAAATTTCCCTGGAGGAGGACACAGCAACCCACTCCAGTATTCTTGTCTGGAGAATTCCACGGACAGAGGAGCCTGGCGGGCTATAGTCTATGGGGTCGCAAAAAGTCCGACACTAATGAGTGACTAACATTTTCACTTTTCATAAGGTGCCTGCAAGCAATTGCTCTAAAATATGCCACACTGTAAACTTCTGACTTTAGCTCTTAATTTATCTTTGTTTTGTTAGTGACTATAATTTCTCAAGGCATGATAGCAGGTTCTCCTATTTCTCTCCTAATAGACCTAAAAAAAAGAAATAACCTTTTCTAGATGCTATATGATGTAAAAGTTTCCTTCACGTGTTCTGATCTCCTTACCCATTTTTACTTTATCTACTCTCCAATTAATAAAAATATCACAGAATTCTACTGTATCTAAATATTGAGAAAGCTCCAAACTCTGAGAACTGGGAATACCTCCATACTAAAGACTTGCCCTTGAAGAGATGCTGTGCTGTGGAATGTTGGTGATCTGTTTCAGGATTGTGGGTGGGAAAGGCTGGAAGAAAGCCTTGGTTTTCTGGGTTGCTTCATGTTACAAACGAAGTGTCATTTGAGCAGGATCCAGACGGGAGACTACTTTTTCCAGGCAGAGAGATAGGAAGACCTTCGAAATTTTTCAGCTCTCAGCAGAGTGATATACTCTGCTTACAGTAGAGGTTGAAAGTTGTGTCTTGGTAATTTGAGAAGACGTTGCAGAGTCTCACATGTAATAAGCTATTAAAAACACACTTGATTACTAGTCATACCATCAGGAAAAAAAACCTCTGCAACACCAGCAAAGTTTGACTGTGACACCTCTGAGTATTATTCCCTCTCAGCAGTTTCCAAAGATTCTACCTGCAATGCAGGAGCTGCAGGAGATGCAGGTTTGATCCCTGGGTCGGGAAGAGAAGGAAATGGCAACTCACTCCAGTATTCTTGCCTGGGAAAGGACAGAGGAGCCTGGTGGGCTGCAGTCCATGGAACCACAAAGAATCAGACACGACTGAAGTGTCTTGGCATGCACTGTTTGGATGCTGAAAAAGTGTCACCTCTCAGCTGAATGAATCCACTACCAGATGAAGCAGAAGCCTCCTGGTTTATGTCTCTAGACTGGCAACAGTGAATGACAAACAATAGAACAGATGTCTGGAATCAGAATGACATTTGAGGCTCCGTCTTAGACTGTTCATCTTATTTTCCACAAGCCAAGTAACTCAGTCCAGTGAAGTGATGGTCTCTAAAGCCTGTGGAGTAACAGTGCACCCTGGGTAGTGTGTGCAGTGGAGAACAGCTCAGTAAGACATAGAGAAACCCATTGTCTTCACAACCAGAGTTTTCTTCTTTTCACGTTTTTTCTCTAAGCACTAGAAGAAAATTTAAGAATGGTTATTAGCAAGTATTACTTTCTGACAACACCTCTTCTTGTCAAAGGAAAAATTACACCTTCTAGCTTTTGTTATACTGAGGCTTTTGTTCTATTTTTATTGTTATCTTTTTGTTGTTGTTTGTTTAAAAATTTTGACAGTGCTGTGTGGCTGGTGGGATCTTAGTTCCCTGACCAGGCATCGAACCCTGCCCACAGCAGCAAAAGTGTGAAGTCCTAACCATTGGACTGCCAGGAAAATCCCTATTGTTATCTACCACCCTTATGGCATAAAGTGAAGAGGAACTCAAAAGCCTCTTGATGAAAGTGAAAGAGGAGAGTGAAAAAGTTGGCCTTAAGCTCAACATTCAGAAAAAAGGAGATCATGGCATCCGGTCTCATCACTTCATGGGAAATAGATGGGGAAACAGTGGAAACAGTGTTAGACTTTATTTTGGGGCTCCAGAATCACTGCAGATGGTGACTGCAGCCATGAAATTAAAAGACGCTTAGTCCTTGGAAGAAAAGTTATGACCAACCTAGATAATATATTCAAAAGCAGACATTACTTTGCCGACTAAGGTCCGTCTAGTCAAGGCTATGGTTTTTCCTGTGGTCATGTATGGATGTGAGAGCTGGACTGTGAAGAAGGCTGAGCACCAAAGAATTGATGCTTTTGAACTGTGGTGTCGGAGNAGAGACATTACTTTGCCGACTAAGGTCCGTCTAGTCAAGGCTATGGTTTTTCCTGTGGTCATGTATGGATGTGAGAGCTGGACTGTGAAGAAGGCTGAGCACCAAAGAATTGATGCTTTTGAACTGTGGTGTCGGAGAAGACTCTTGAGAGTCCCTTGGACTGCAAGGAGATCCAACCAGTCCATTCTAAAGGAGATCAACCCTGGGATTTCTTTGGAAAGAATGATGCTAAAGCTGAAACTCCAGTCCTTTGGCCACCTCATGTGAAGAAGAGTTGACTCATTGGAAAAGACTCTGATGCTGGGAGGGCAGGAGGGGAAGGGGATGACCGAGGATGGGATGGCTGGATGGCATCACGGACTCGATGGACGTGAGTCTGAGTGAACTTCGGGAGATGGTGATGGACAGGGAGGCTGGCGTGCTGCAATTCATGGGGTCACAAAGAGTCGGACACGACTGAGCGACTGAACAGAACTGAAGGTTTTGTTTTTCCATCTCAGAGATTTCGTATATATATCACCTTAACAATCATATTAACAATTTACATACCTACATTGTATATGTCTAAGTGTATAAACATGTCTTAACAATACTACATATACACACTGTATATGTCTAGGTATATATACATATACACATATATGTGTATATAGTTATAATTCAATAAGACAAAGAATTGTCTGTTGAGGGTAGTTTAAATGAAGAGCTCATGGTCCAGGCCAACAGAAATAAAATGTGAGCCACATTAAGAAAGTAAGAAGAAATAGGTAGAATTAATTTTAATAATGTGTTTTATTTAAACCAATGTATCCCCAATATTGTAATTTCAAAGGCAATAATATAAAAAAGAATGAATGAGATATTTCACTCTCAAAGGCAGTAACATAAAAAAGAATGAATGAGATATTTTACTCTCTTCATTTTTTTTCTTCCTACAACATCTTCAAAGTCCAGTGTGCACTTTATATTCACAGCAGCTCTCAGTTTGAACGGGCCACCTTTTTACGTGCTTAGTGGCCACATAGCAAGAATGATCACTGTGTTGGACACAGAACTCTAGGCTTCCCCAAAGGTATATCCTAATCATGATACCATTTGTGTATCATAAGGTATAAACTTGTTTTAAAATTCCATGTAAAATTACTACTTGTTTTTCCTACCATGAGTGACAGATAAAGAAATTGCCTGCCAATGCAGGAGACGTAAGAGATGTGGGTTCAGTCCCTGGGTCGGGAAGAGCCCCTGGAGGAGGGCACAGCAACCCACTCCAGTATTCCTCCCTGGAGAATTCCATGGACAGAGGAGCCTGGTGGGCTACAGTCCATGGGGTCACAAAGAGTCTGACACAACTGAAGCAACTTAGCACACACAGTCACCATGAGAGGCAACCAGGGGAGGGGTAGTCATACTCAAATATTGCTGCTATTTCTAATTCACTTCTGAATTAGAGAGAAAGAGAAAATTTCCTCCTTTTCTTTCTTCCTCCAAATTGCATATGGGATTTATCAATCCTCTATATCACTCTGCCTAAATAATTGTGTCACTTTTCTAAAATGCTGCAATTGCTGTGAAGTAGCTGATCAAACTGTAATTTGATCTTGGATTTCACATGCAGCTTAGAGAATAATTCTTGTGTAAGGGCCCCCTTTCCTGGTCACGTGCTCTCAGTTACAAGGAACAGCCCTGCACCGTGTGTGCCACCGCACATAAGTGCCCATCGTCACGGCTGATGGGTGCGCTGGAGTTCACCAAGTGGAAGGGTCGTTTTTCATGTCCCATTTTAGCAATGACTGTTTCTGGGGAGTCATGCACTGCGAGGGCAATGCAGTGACCATCAATAACTTGAAGATCCCCCCAGACCTTGTCAGCCGAGCGAGGCAGCTCTAAGTGTCTTCACTTTGTTCCCCAGCTCAGCTCAAGGCCATAGTCACAGAAACTCTAAACACAGCATTTCTTGGCTGTATGGGTACAAGTGATCTGGTAGCAAAGTGGCCAGGGTGGTAATCACAGCCGCGTGTGTGTGTGTGTGTGTGTGTGAACTCAGTTGTGTCTGACTCTTTGCAACCCTGTGGATTGTAGGCCATCAAGTTCCTCTGTCCATGGGAGTCTCCAGGGAAGAATGCTGGAGACTCCAGCATTCAAGTGGGTTGCCATTTTATTCTCCAGGGGATTTTCCCAACCCAGGGATCAAACCCGCATCTCTTATGTCTCCTGCATTGACAGGTGGGTTCTTTACTTCTAGTGGCATCTGGGAAAGTCCAAACACAGCTAAGACTTAATTGTGTTCATTCAATAAGTCATGTCTGACTCTTTGAGACCCCAAGGACCAGGCTTCCCTGACCCTCCCTATCTCTAGGAATTTGCTCAAATTCAAGTCACTGAGTTGGTGATGCTATCTAAAAGACTTAGTTAGAAAGAGGCAAAGGGGAAACCAATAATTTTTTAATTCACTGGATTACTTAACAAGAGTTTTCATAAACATTTACTACTGGTTTTCCCTAACAGCTTATGATAAACCCGAATGAACTTTGTGGCCAACCCAATACATGTGAGCCAGCATCCCACAAAGCGACAGTGGAAGAAGAATGTGATATCATATCATCATCCACAGAGCTCGAAGTCACCTAAGAGAAAAGAAATTGACACAAATAACTGTAGCACAGAGCAATATGAGAAATGCGTGAATAAGAACCAGGTTGTTCAGAGGAAGGAGAGAACATTGCTTGCTGAGTAATCAGGGGAGGCTTCCAGGAGGAGGAAGCATGAGGAATGAGGGGTGTAGGGTGGACAAAAACTGGACAGTGGCAATTCCGCTATGGTTTGATGATAGGATTTAACTGAAAGGATGGGAAAGAGGGTCTGGTCATGACTCGAGAAGTAGTCATTTAAGACCTAAGAGAAAAGTAAAGTGAAAGTGAGCCGGTCAGTCATGTCCAACTCTTTGCAACCCCATGGACTGTACAGTCCATGGAATTCTCCAGACCAGAAAACTGGAATGGGTAGCCTTTCCCTTCTCTAGTGGATCATTCTGACCCAGAATCTCCTGCATTGCAGGCAGATTCTTTACCAACTGAGCTATCTGGGAAGTTAAGGATTTCATGCAGCATAAGATCATCAAAGTTTAAAGACAAGACAGAAGAAGACAAAGAAAAAATCTAAAGGATTTCAGAGGTGGAAAACACAGCTGGTGTAGATGCTAATGGAGGTTCCTGGTGTTAGGACAGGACTGATGGAATTCACATGATGCCCTTTGGGAAAAGCTGAGGCTGACGACAGCATCTCTGTGCTTGGACAGTGAAATCTGGTCCAGGGTCGCCCATTTTGCTTCAGAAAAAGCTGCGAGGGCTGGAACACAGAGTTTTCTTTAATGTGAAATATCAGAACATTTGAGACAAACATAACGAAGGAAAAGAGATTTTAAATTTCAAAGTGAATGTTTTTAAGCAAAATTCATGCTTTTCAGGAATCAAGTTTTAGTGAATTTGAGCCTACTTGAAAAAATTTTAAAGTAGGATTTGGCAGGTAAACAGATTCAATAATGCTAAATAATCTTCCTTCATTTCTTTCCTGTTTCAGAGTAAAATTTTCACCCTGTTTATTTTAGAGCACATGACAGTCAATCACATCTACCTGGAGGTGATCCCAAAATGTCGTTTGCTTTGAACCAGAAATGTTTTTTTCTACAAAAATATTACTGTGAATGACACTTGGGGTACCCAGACCAGCACCGTCAAATCTCAGCACATGCAGTAAGATGAGACTGTGGATGTAAGCCCCAAGCCGGGTGTGCTGTGAGCTTGAAGCTCCCGTGAGCCCCAGGCCTGACTTCTCCTGATCCTGATGGAAGTTCCNGACACTTGGGGTACCCAGACCAGCACCGTCAAATCTCAGCACATGCAGTAAGATGAGACTGTGGATGTAAGCCCCAAGCCGGGTGTGCTGTGAGCTTGAAGCTCCCGTGAGCCCCAGGCCTGACTTCTCCTGATCCTGATGGAAGTTCCGCACTGTCTGAGCTCTAAGCTCTGTCCCCCAACCTTAGAGGACAAAGGAGTTGATTCAGGGCGACATGAACTCCTGTTCTTATAGAAAAACACTACTTGGGTTTTCCCTGACCTCTCGCTGCTGGAACCCTACCCATGGTGGGGCAGGAGGCGGCGACTGTCACATCCGCTCCACGGGGCAGGCTGCACACATACCACCTCTATACCACCTTCAGAGGCAATGCTTCAGTGCTTGACTTCCAGCCTAGACTGGGAGAGAGATCTGGACCCAGGGCTGCAGGAAGTGGATGGAGGAAAAGAACAAGGATTCACAGGAGAACATTTGTCATGACTCAGGTGGCCAGGATTTATGGATGAGTGTTGATGTTGATGAGAAGTGGGAGGCGTTAGGGCCAGTTACTCCATCTTCCTCCACCTCCCTGCCTTCTGATCTGGGCCTGGCGAGGATGACCCTGCCAGGAGCATCATCCCAATGTCCTGACTGCTGGTCCCCAGGAGGCAGAAATCTGAGAACAGTGGCTGCTCCATCCTCCTCACATATCTTGGCCCCAACCCTGTGTCTCCACCAGCACCTAGGAATTTCCTTGGTCACTGCTCCTGCCAGGCAGCCCTCACTCCCCCTCCAGCTGCCACTGTGCCCACAGCTCCAAGGAGGGTAAGTGCTATGCCAGGGTGTCCCCCATCCCTTATTTTCCCTGAACCTACTCACACAAGTGTATCTAATGTCTAATCATTTATTAACATCTCTTTGAACCATTTGGGTGGAACTGAGTTTCCTGCTGGGCAGTCATAACCTAATGGTCTAAGAGAGGATGTTCAGTCTTTATCCTCCACTGACCATCCCAGGGTTCCTTCTCCCCTATTTTCAAATGGAAAATATGCTTTCCGCCCTATCTGAGTCAGGCGGCTAAAGAGTTGAGAGAATGGGTGGGAGGTGGGAGAGGGGGCTCAGGATTGGGAACTCATGTACACCCGTGGCGGATTCATGTCAATATATGGCAAAACCAATAGAGTACTGTAAAGCAAAATAAAGTAAAAAAAAAAAAAAAAAAGAATTGAGCGAAAGGGAGTAAACTGGAAGGAGAAAGAAAGGAAGTGGTAGTTGAAGTTAAAATTGTAAAGCAAAGTGATGTTGGAGGTTGGGAGGGGTGAGTGGAAAAATAAAGGAAAATTTGGGGCTTGCTGGGGACTCTGAAATTACATAGCCCTCATGGATTTTTAGAAAACACATATGGATCTCTATTTTGGTTGTTGTCCTATTTCTGTTTTTATTGATATGTGATTGATGTATTATATTAATTTCAGAGCTATAACATGATCATTTAATATTTGTAACTATTATAAAATGATCACCACAGTAAGTCTGGTTATCATTCATCACCACTCATAGTTGCATTTTTTTTTCTCACAAAGAGAACTTGTAAGATTTACTCTCTTAGCAACTTTGAAATGTACAATATTATTAACCATGATTGTCATGGTGTGCACTATATCCCCATGACTAACATATTTATAATTGAAAATTCATACCATTTGACCACCTTCATTCATTTTCACAGGTATGGAGTTTCCTCAAAAAGTTCAGAGTAGAAACGACCATGTTTCACTGTGTATTTATCTGAAGGAAATCAAGACAGTAATTTGAAAAGATATCTGCACCTCCATGTTCATTGTGGGATTATCTACAAAAGCCAAGACATGGAAATGGCTCAAATGTCCATTGGTGGTTAGATAGATAAAGAAAATATAGACATATAGCTATAGATATACACTGGAGAAGGAAATAGCCACCCGTTCTGGTTTTCTTGTCTGGTGAACCCCATGGACAGAGGAGCTGGGTGGGCTGCAGTCCTTGGGGTCACAAAGAGTTGGACACGACTGAACAACTGAACAACAATAGATATACACAGTGAAATATTATTCAGCCAAAACCAGAAAGGAAATCTTGTGATTTCCTGGAATGTGGATGGAACTTGAAGGTTTTATGCTAAATGAAAGAAATCAAACAGAGAGAACTAAATACTGTAGGACCTGTTTCTTTGTCTCAGTTTTTGATCTGTAGTTAAATCACACAAGTTCTGGATGTATAGTGTTTCGTATTTGGACAATGACATCTTTCTCCCTCTATAGAAGTGAAGCTTTTTTTCCTGAACAAAGTTAGGTTTCTCGAAGCCTCCTCCCCACATTCAACCTACTCTCCCACTTCCTTCGCAGAACCTTTTCTGAGTGGATGAGTAGGGTCCAGGGGGTCTGTTTTATTCCAGCTTAGTTCATGAGCTTAAATGCTGGGCCTGCACTACTTATGAAGCAAGGACGCTGTAGCATTCCACAGACAAAATCTGGAGACATTAACATCATGAGTCATCTTTCCCAGCATGACCTTGGGTTTAATTTTAGGCTCACCCATCACTTGACACTTTTCTTCTTGCTTGATTTTTGATGTGCATCAGGAAGGATTTAACTCCCTGAGAAAGCTATTTCCTGAGATTTCAACATTGTGGACTCGTCAAGCACTCTGGATGGCATACTGTAATTATCAGCATCTGATGACTTAAGTATTTTTACTATTTCTTAATGCCCTTTTGGCCTTTTTTTTTGCATGCATTTCTCTTATTGCCTGTTACAAGCATAATTTTAGATCTGAAAATAGCATTGAAGCTCATCTACTAACCCATCCACCTACCCCTCAATTAGCATCAGAAGTCTGAATTTCAGACTAGTTATATGATTTTCAAAGGGTGAGACACCTAATTACTGAAAAATCAAAAGCTAGAACCCAGTCTTCCTATGTCTCAGGCCAAAATAACATTTTTCTAACCCTGAGTGTTTTTTCATTTCTTTCAGCGTCTGATTGATTATGCCTGCATTTATGCCTGAGGAATACAAACAACAAGACAGAAACTGAATATTAAACCTCTGGAAGTTTGGTTTGTATTCAGAGCATGTGTTTTGATCTCTTCATCTCCTATGAACTGTATTTAGAGTAAAAATAAACAGGTTAATACACTGTCTTGCCCGTCTCAGACAGAAGTCAGAGATCAAGTGAGTGATGGATTTGGGAACCCAAAGTGACAGAAGATCTTAAACGTGTACGGAGAATTCTGGTAAACAAGTCAGCCTGTAGGCACCTGTTGGCATCTTTGAGAGGGCGGCTCTGTACAGTGAGTGCAAAAGGGCTCTGTCGCTGGTGATGTGGGTGGGCAGGCTTTGCTACACATCTGTCTCCTAGGAGCTTAGAGTCTGAAACAACCCCAGATGTTTATTATGTCATTTTGAGACCCAAAAGGGCAGAAAACTGCCCACACAAACAGCCTAAAATGTAATAAATGTAGACAGATATATCTGAAGGGTGATCATTTATTTCTTCAAGGCCGTAAGCTATTCTACTTCAGTGATATCATAGAGAGCAAAGAGAAACAAACAATTTAATAAATCTAGCTATAGAAAGAGCATGGCTATATAAATAGAGACATGACTGTAGACACACAGTCACTGATGTCTTTTAAGCTTTGTTTTGGCTTAGCATGCATGCTCAGTCACTTCAGTCATGTCTGACTCTTTGCAACCCTGTGGACTCTAGGCCACCAGACTCTTCTGTCCATGGGATTCTCTAGGCAAGAATGCTGGAATGCGTTGCCATTTCCTCCTCCAGGGGATCTTTCCTACCCAAGAATCAAACCAAGAGTTTGATTACAAAAGAGTTCTGTGTCTCCTGCATTGCAAGAGGATTCTTGACCACTGAGCCACCTGGGAAGCCCCTGTTTTGCCCTAGAACTGGGTCCTAATCAGTCTGCAATTTATGCTGCCTCATCAGAACTTAATGAGTCGGGTTCTGAGCCCTGTATTTTGTTCCTGGCTGCAGACAGCACTAAATTAATTTCCAAGTGGCAACCTGAATTCATTCTGATTGGGCCTTAGAAAATGATAGAGACAGTGAACAGCTTTTTGATAATATGATTATTTATTATACAGTATTATCTGATAGTAATTCCACTCAAAACTCAGGTAAGGGCAGGGATTCCCACAATCCTTGTCACCTCCGGCTCTATCCTTGACTCTGTCCATTTGCAAGGCTGCCTTCACGGTGTAATTGAGATGTCTCCTCTTTCAGCCTCTGCAGACCCACCACCACCCACTGTGGAAGACTCACTGGATGCACTACATCCCTGGTAGTGGACCCCTTTACAGGCTCTGGTTGGTCCAACCAATGGAGAGTCAACAGGTCAGAGGATAAGGAGAGTCAAGTCAAGATGACTATCTCCCCAGGTCCACCCCTGCCCTCAGGTCTGCCTAGAGTTGATGGGTCCTTTACAGAGGTCACCATTCCTCTTAGTCTTTCTGAAAAATTTCCCTATAAACTTACCTGATTTCCAATGACTTCTCCTTCCTCTCAGCCCTTTGAAACCAAGGGTGGTTACATTTCCATGGTCACTAGTTTCAAGCTACTGCACTATCTCCAGAGCTACTCCTGCATTCTGCTCACACCACTGTAGATGGTGCCTTCTTAAGCCTACCTCTAATGACTCTGATATCAATATATTACCTGTTTCCCACTCTGGGCCCATCTACTATGTCTTTCCTAAAGTATCATAAAGGAAATCAACCCTGACTATTCATTGGAAGGGCTGATGCTGAAGCTGGAGCTCCAAATATTTTGGCCACCTGATGTGAAGAGCCAACTCATTGGAGAAGACTCTGATGCTGGGAAAGATTGAAGGCATGAGGAGAAGGGGATGGTGGAGGATGAGATGGTTGGATGGCATCACTGACTCAATGGACATGAGTTTGAGCAAGCTCCAGGAGATGGTGAAGCACAGGGAAGCCTAGTTTGCTGTAGTTCATGGGGTCACAAAGAGCCAAACATGACTNATGAGATGGTTGGATGGCATCACTGACTCAATGGACATGAGTTTGAGCAAGCTCCAGGAGATGGTGAAGCACAGGGAAGCCTAGTTTGCTGTAGTTCATGGGGTCACAAAGAGCCAAACATGACTGAGTGACTGAACAACACAACAAAGTATCATAGCACTCTGACAAAAAGTCATTGTTTCCCTTATTTTGTAGTTTTGACAAATCCTTGGGAAGTTTAGAGAAAGTCTTTATGCAGAATGGCTTTAGAAAAGAAGTTCAAATGTATTTTCTGTTGTCTGCTTTCCTGCTGGAGAGTAACTTGAGGTGACCACCATGGAGATATCACCATTGCTGTCACTCCAGACATTTGAGGGCAGAAAAGTGGTGATCCAGTTATAGAAAGTACTAAATCTTGTTCTAAAAAGGTGAAGTAAGTCGATACAGGCAAACAGAAAACCATTAAGAATATGTTCTCATTCTCTTTAAGCCTTTAGCTGGTTCAAGAGTTTAGAGGCAAGTCTTTAGAGATCATTCCATTAGCAAGTCAATGGGACGATACAGTGGACAAAGACAAATTGACATCTTGAGAAATGAGAAGCCTTTCAAAGCTGGCCAGTCCATCTCATCTGGCAGCACGCCTGAGGGAGTTCTGAGAAATCTGCATGGTTCCTTGTCTTGATGACTTGCTTGAAGGTGATGGCGCAGGATTGGGATGGGAATTAACCACAGGTTTCTTAAGCTGCAATCAATAAAGACCCACTGTTGGAAATGATGAAGTCTGGGGAGTCTCATTTCAATAAACTGATACAAAGACAAGCAAGCAGGGAGAGGAGAGAATAGTTGTGACTCTTCACCTACTTATGATAGAAGGCAGTTGTATTTAAATCCACTTGTTTCATTTCTGTGAAGTGCAATGATGCAAAGGCAAAGTTCTACATTAGAAATAGTGGTTCCTGGACTTCCTTAGCAGCTTAGTGGTTTAGACTCCGAGTTTCCAGTGAAGGAGGCATGAGTTCGATCCCTGGTTGAAGAATTAACATTCCACATGCCTCAAGGTGTGACCAAAAGACAAACGGTGGTTCCAGGGTCAAAGGGAGTGTGTTGAACTTCTCAGGTAGTCTAACTTTTCAACTCTGTGGCCAGGCATTGCAGAATTAGAAGACAATGTGTCCGCTTGACTTTTAGGAGTAATTTATGCTCTGGTTGTGAGCATAACAGGTGGTGCTAGTGGGAAAGAATCTGCCTGCCAATGCAGGAGACATAGGTTCCATCCCTAGAAGATCCCCTGGAGAAGGAAATGACAACCCACTCCAGTATTCTTGCCTGGGAAATTCCATGGGCAGAGGAGCCTGGTGAACGATGGTCCATGGAGTTGCAGAGTCGGACGTGACTGAGTGACTAAACAACAACAACAACAGAATCCTCTGGGTGCACCTTAGTGGGCCATTCGAAAAGTGCAGAAGTAACAACAGAAATCAGGATGCATAGCTGGAATGTCAGAGCCTCTTCCTTCAGACAGCTAGTTAACTCAGCGAAGAAATTTAGCTTTGCAAATATTCAGGGGTATTTCGGCCATGCGACGAAAACTACCTCATGAATCTTTGTCCTCCCCTTTGTAAATTAAAATATACAAACCCAGATACAATCTGAATAATGTCTACCAATAATTTACTTAACGGCAGGTCTGTTTTATACTCCTTTAAGGGAGGCTGGCAAAAATACAAATCGGTAATGAGAAAGTATAAAAACAAAAGTAACTCATCCAGAACTAACAGAGTAAATCATTTAAGGGAACATTAAGCCCTAATTGTAGAAATAACACATATTAATCTCCCCGTGATGACACCAGGGGATGGGTTTGCAGATGGGTATTCCACCGCCTGGCACAGGAGAGGAAGGTACAGATGCAGTCCCAGAGGGCTCTGTTTGCATGCTAAGCCAGGCATCCAGAAGGCTAGATGGGCATGTGGCTACAAGAGTAGATATATAGGTATAACTGCATCAGTGTGCCATGCACCTGAAACTAACACAACATTGTAACTCAACTGTACTCCAATATGAAATAATTTTTTTTGACTTTCAAAAATCACTTTATTGAGATACAGTTTACATTTCATAGAATTCACTGTTTAGATACACAATTACTGGATTTTAGTTTACTTGTAGAGTCATGATCATCACCACAATCTAAGTTTATAATGTTTTTTCTCCCCCTAAATAGAAACCCTGTTCCTAGTAGCGGTCACTCTCCATCTTCACTCCCACCAGCCCCCAGCCCTAGGCAACCACAGTCCTGTGGAATTGTTTCCATAGGTTTGCCTCTTCTGGACATTCTGTACAAATGGAATCATTCAGTATGTGGCCTTTCATGTGACTTTTTCACTTTGCATAAAGTTCTCAAGGTTCATCTGAACAATCTTCTAACTGGTATCAGCACTTCACTTCTTTTATGGCTGCATGATACTCTCTTGTATGGATATATGGCTTTCCATGGTAAAGAATCTGCGTGNCCTTTCATGTGACTTTTTCACTTTGCATAAAGTTCTCAAGGTTCATCTGAACAATCTTCTAACTGGTATCAGCACTTCACTTCTTTTATGGCTGCATGATACTCTCTTGTATGGATATATGGCTTTCCATGGTAAAGAATCTGCGTGCAGTGCGGAAGACCTGGGTTCGATACCTGGGTTGGGAAGATCCCCTGGTGAAAGGAAAGGCTACCCACTCCAGTATTCTGGCCTGGAGAATACCATGGACTACATAGTCCACGGGGTTGCAAAGAGTCGGACATGACTGAGCAATTTTAACTTTCACCTGTGTGGATATACAATATGATTATTTTTTGTAATAAAATATTTTAAATTTATAAAATAAGTTTTTAATTAAAAACTAAAATTTATAATGGACAGAAAACCCTGGCAACCCAACACTAGTGCTGCAAATGCAGAACACAAAAGGATATTCACCTTGGAATGTCACCAAGCTTTCTTGTGGTGTCAGCTCAAAGGTGCCTGATACGTGGCAAAGTTCAACCAGTTACTGTTAAATGTTTACATTTACCTTTGAGAGGTGGGAGGCGGGGAGACAAGAAGTTTTAAACATTATCCACTACCAATTTCTCAGCTGAGTGAAAGTGGCCAGTTATGACCACTGGTTCTCATGATAGAAGCAAGTCCTGCTTCTAAAATAAAGACCTTGAGTAATGAGAAGCCATGGTGGATCTGATGTCACAGCAGTTCTTGGCTTTGTTTCCTGGAAAGAGTGGAGCCTGACACGAGGGGCTCCTTGCTGTTGGTTTATTTTGAGAATTGATTGGGAAGTCCAGGGATGGGAATGGAATGAGTGGACAGGAGTGGAGGGAAGGCCGGTCCAGGGCATGTTTTGGAGAAGATCTCTGCTGTTTGTCAGCAGCAGGGACCTGCTTCCTCGGGGGTCTTTGTGGAGAGCTGTGAGAGAGGCAACTGATCTGTCACAGGACAGGAAGAGTACAAAAGAGAGGCTACTTATACACAGGAGTCCATCTCCTTTGAAGAAAGAAATGTCTGGTGTTGTGGACATCCTCCTGCTTTGAGCTTGGCCGTAGAGTCTGAGCTTCTTGAAGGAAACACACACAGAAAAAGAAAAAACTGTGTGCAAAGGGAGACATACTGTCCCCCAATGGGAGATGCCATCCAGCTGTGTCTGTGCACCCCAGTGACAGGGTGCGGCTGGGATGAGGGCAGGTCAAGGAGCTCCCTGATGGTGCACCAAGGGGAGGACCCTAAAGATTTGCTTTTGTATGCATTTTGTTATCTTTAAGATGTCTTAGTAGTGGGATGTTGGAGAAGTGGGATGTCTTAGTGCTGAGATGTCTCAGTATCTGTCAAGGGCTGGACAAGAGATAAGTATTATTATTATCTGTTTCAAATCTTCTCTCTATAGTAGAATCTACCCCAGTATGTTCTTTTTCCTTTTTTAAGATTTTTTTTAAATGTGGACCATTTAAAAATCTTTATTAAACTTTGTTATAATATTGTTTCTGTTTTTCTATTCTGCTTTTCTGAGCAGCCCCACATCCAAGGAGAGGTGACTGTGCTGGCACAGGAGGGCCAAGAGGAGCTACTCCACGTTAAAGGTCAGGAGGGGCAGCGGTGAAGAGATACCCCTCGCCCAAGGTAAGGAGCAGCGGCTTCGCTTTCCTGGAGCAGCTGTGAAGAGATACCCCATGTTCAAGGTACGAGAAACCCAAGTAAGACAGTAGGTGTTGTGAGAGGGCATCAGAGGGCAGAAACACTGAAACCATAATCACAGAAAACTAGGCAATCTTATCACACAGACCACAGCCTTGTCTAACCCAACGAAACTAGCCATGCCCTGTGGGGCCACCCAAGAAGGGTGGGCATGGTGGAGAGGTCTGACACAATGTGGTCCACTGGAGAAGGGAATGGCAAACCACTTCAGTANCCCCATAGACGGCAGCCCACCAGGCTCCCCTGTCCCTGGGATTCTCCAGGTAAGAACACTGGAGTGGGTAGCCATTTCCTTTTCCAACGCATGAAAGTGAAAAGTAAAAGGGAAGACGCTCAGTCGTGTCTGACTCTTCGTGACCCCATGGACTGCAGCCTACGTCCTCTGTCCACAGGATTTCCCAGGCAAGAGTACTGGAGTGGGGTGCCATCGCCTTCAAGCATCAATATTCTAGAAAAAGAACTCAAAACTGCAGGCAACTGTTAACTCATGTTGTGGAAGCCAAAGGGCCCTCCTAGTAAATTAGAAAGAGGCTTTCACATACTGTAGCATGAGAATCTGGAAAACTGAGGATTGAAAAAAATTAATAATACAGACCCATTAAAATTAAGACCTTGTATTCCATAATAGACACTAACAGAAGAAAGGTAAGCCAGCCAGTGGGCGATCTTTACAATGCATATATCCAATAGATAACTCCTACACAGAATGCATGCAGAGCTACAAATCAGGAACAGACAGACTACCCAATCAAAAAATGGGCGAAATACTTGGACAGACACTTCACAAAAAAAGATATTTAAATAACCAAAACAGCTTGAAAATTCAGCCCCAGTCATTAGGAAAATGCAACTTAAAACCACAAAAACACTACCATCAGAATTGCTTAAATGAAAATGACTGGCAATACCAAGTGTTGGGGAAAATTTGAAGCAAGTGCAACTTTCATAGCTAGGAGGAATATAATGTCCATAACCACTTTAAAAAACTGTTTCACTGAACAAATACATAGCCATGTTCCATCTAAGACATGTACAAGAATAGTCACAGCATCACCATTCACAGTAGCTGGAAACAACTCACATGTCTGTCAACAGCAGAGTAGAAAAATTTATTGTGCTCTAAAACATATTATTGTTTAGTCACTGTCATATCTGACTGTTTGCAACCCTATGGACTGTAGCCCACCAGGCTCCTGTATCCATGAGATTTCCTAGGCAAGCATATAGTAATGGTTTGCCATCTCCTTCTCTCAGGGATCTTCCCAACTCAGGGATTGAACTTGCATCTCCTGCACTGGCAGGCATTGGCAGATGAACTTTTTACCACTGAGCCACCAGGGAAGCCTATAAAATATATTAGAATACCATAAAAAATGAGAATGAATAAACTACAAGAAGATGAAAATACAGTGAATCTCTAAAACATATTGTTGAGCAAATGGAGTGAGACAAAAAAGGCATGCATACTGTACGACTGATACCACTGATATCAAGTTCAGAAGTTGGCAAAATTACCTGAGGTGATGGAAGTCTGTACAAAGGTCTCCTTTAGGAGGGTCAGACCACTGATAGGAAGGTTAGGTTTCTGGGTTGCTGTTACTATTCTATTTCTTGATCTGGATGCTGGTTACATAAGTCTGGTCACTTTGTTAAAATTTATTGTACTATATGCATTATTTGTGTATTTCCCAGCATGAACTTCAATTAAAAAAAAAAACCTTTAAAAAATGCAACAAAATCCAGACACCTACATTGCTTTTCGTTTTCCTGCTGTGGTGAGAAGCAAATCCTGCTGACATTGCTGTTTTCACTTTGGTTTCTAAACTGTGAACATTTGAGGAAATCGGGCCAGGAGGCATTCACCATTCCCAGGACTGACTCACAGCCCTCTTTTGCAGACTCACAGAAGGATCTACAAGGCAGGAGTCCATGACTAGAAGAAAAGAGAAAGGTGGAAATTAATGTTTTTACAGACTGTTTCTCAAAATAATAATTAAACGAAAGAAAAGTTGGCCACCCATGCTACAATAATGCCTTAATTTATATTTACTATAATCAACAACTTGAATTGTCAACAATAACCTTCAACCTTGTAACAGGCATTTTAGCCACCTCACTGTCATTATTGTAGAGGGAATAAGCTAGTTCCATAACAGGTCATCTAACTTTCTCTTGTAGAAGGTTTTATCCAAAATGATTTTTTTTTTTTTTGAGATTTCTTGTGTTAAGTAAACCTGTCAACCAAACAAAAAACAAAAAACAAAAACAAAAACCCAGCTCTGCTGCTGCTGTTGCTGCTGCTAAGTCGCTTCAGTCGTGTCTGACTCCTAGCGACCCTATGGACTGCAGCCTACCAGGCCCCTCTGTCCATGGGATTTTCCAGGCAAGAGTACTGGAGTGGGGTGCCATTGCCATAAGGAATAGATTAACATGAAAATGAATGTCCCCAAAATGAAAAGGCAGAAGGAGATCACAAAATAGATTAATCTCATTTCTTTACCAACCCTCTGAGAAATTCAAAGTATCTCTGAGAAGCAGACAGAGAGAAAGCTGTTCCTTAACCTACACTGTCTCCCTAGAAAAAATATTACACAAACAAATGGCAACTCTGAAACCTTGTACAGTAATTTACCTTTTCATTTCTATGCTATCCTCTGCAAAATAGCAAAACACAAACAATTGTCCACTAGCAGTAAGGTAATGATGCTTTGGAGTTTGTCTTTATTCATCTGACATTCAGTCAAACACTGCTGGATCTGAGTCCCTGTGTCTGGGTGCACTACAATGTCAAGGTCATGGACTTGTTCTCCTGCAGATCCAGGCAGCTTTTTCTACTTTGCAGCTATGGACTGCACCTCTCCCTGGCTGGTCATTTGGCAAAGGCATCTCAAATGATTTTTAAGACAACTAGGGAAAAAAATATACATGTCAGTCAAAGCAAAGCACACACTTCAAAAATGCAAGGTCAATAAGAAATTTCAGAATCATACAGTATCAGATCTGTAAGAAATCTTAATCAACACATCATTCAAATCCTTCATTTGAGGGAAGTCTAGGGAGATTCTGAGACACACAGCTTTGTAACAGATGAAGTGGGAAGAGAATCCAGATTTTTAACATTCAACCCATGCCCTAGCTACCATGCCATATCATTTATTCTCACATAAGGACTTAATAATTTATTTGGCTTTAAGAACTCCTTGACCTAACAAACACATTTATAATTCTGCACTCATTCATCTATAGATCCCTGGAACATAAAGGGATATGCCAGCCACTGAGTTAAAACAGAAAGGATCAAGTCTATGAAAGGATCTTGAGAGTGAGACCTGGTTATATATAAACATGTGGGAAAAGAGTACTCAACAATTACATTTAGATACAAACACTTTTGTCCTTCTTCTCAGAAACTTGTCTTAAAATTAAGTAAATTTTAGAATCCTAATATTCGCATAACTGTATTAACACGTATCCAAATTTGTTAATGAAGATGTGAGAAGAAGTTTTGCATTTGAAAGAATTAGTCCAAGCAAGTATCTCAGTGGAAAGGAGACACCTGATTGCCATTCAGGAAATAGATATTCATAGAACAGATAATTCTGCTTAAATAAGATTTTTGAGACGATTTTCTTTCCTAGATCTTATTTCAGAGACCTTACATGTTTTCTCAAATAAAACCAAGAAGCGTGGTTGAGGAATGTGGAGAACACAGAATTCCTATGCAATTGCCTCTACTTTGCTAGGCTCTAAGTGCTACATACACATTAACTCATTTCTCACTACAGTACTACACCAGCGATATCATTATTGTCATCTCTACTATATAAATAAATAAAATGAAGCACAGAAAATATATGAAATTCTTCCAAGATCACTGAGTGAGTGAGTGTCCCAGCCAGCATTCAAACCCCGGCCAACCGATTCAAGGACTATTAACTACTCTATTACACATGAGTCCTTACCTTAGGAATGTATGTCCCAAAAGCATAACTCAAGGTTAATTCAAAACCTGGTATGCACTTTCCCAGTGAACCAACTGTATACACAGTCGTTGGGTTCTCCCATCACTCTACAAACTTCTACTTAACCTCCAATCAACAAGTATTTGCCAAAGGGGCTAAGAAACACTAGGAAAGGGTGAAGGCTTTTCTCTTTCTTTCCCAGGTGTAAGAGCCCACAATAAAGCTACACAGCAAGCTTGGCTTGGTTTCAGCATTCTTCCTTTGCTTCCTAGTCCCTGACCTGTGTCCCAGTGTCCTGACACCATCCTGCCCACCCCACTCAAGCACCCCACCTGGAAAGCCATCTCCACCAGAGCATCGTTGTTTTAGTCACTCAGTTGTGTCCGACTCTTTGTGACCCCAAGGACTGTAGCCCACCAGGCTCCTCTGTCCATGGGATTCTACAGGCAAGAATACTGGAGTGGGTTGCCATTTTCTTCTCCAGGGGATCTTCCCAACTCAGGAATCAAAGTCGTGTCTTCTGCTTGGCAGGCGGATTCTTTACCACTAGCACCACCAGGGAAGCCATACTTGCTGCTAAATATTTTTCCCCTTCCTACCATCAAAGCTATGTTCCCCAAGTGAGCTGATTGAAATGAGACTTTCAAAGAAGAAAAGAGATGAAAATAACACAGAGTAGTACATAATAATAGATGGACACTTCACCCTCCAGAGGTTTTTGGCATCATTAGAAGATTGCTTGCTGGACCAAAGGAATCTCTGATGGAATTTCTGGTGCCACTTACAGAGGGAAAAGTCATCCCACATTGTCAGGGGGGGAAGATCACTGCGAGGCTGAGTAGCATTTGGAGCCCAACTCTCCCAGGTGTTTCTTGGACCTTTCTTCACTTCTGAGCCCACATATTCTTTGATCACTCTACATCTTCATTCAGAACCTTCTATGGTTAAAGGCGATGAAGGTTCACACAGGGGTCCAGCAGACCATTTTCACTCTAAAGCTGAGTCTATAACTCAGAAGCTCACTTCTTGTCATTGACCCTCACCTGAGTTATTTTCTGCAGGAAATTATAAGCTACCCCTCTGAACTTTTCATGTTGGCCACTCCTCACTGTCTGATCTTTGGCCAACAGTTCATTCATACAAGACTCAGTTTCATCATTTGAAAAGTGAGGGATTTGGAAGAGCTGATTTTTCATAGTCCTTTTACCACTGACATTCTGTGAATCAAAATTCACTCTTTAACACAATGCTTCTCAGAGGAGTGGTGATAATCCCACCAGCTTTGCTAAATTTCAAAAGGTAACAGATTTTTTTTTTCTCGAGACTTGATCTGGGAATATATAGAGACATTAAAATACCATTAGGCTTTCCATTCTAAAAATAGGGCCTAAGAAAAATGTCTAGAGTGTTTCCAAATAGCTCTCTTAAGAGGTGTAACCAACCGAGACCCATAGGCTTTAAATTGCCAGATGAGGACATGTGAAATAGTGATGGGGTATTAATAACTAGCAGCCCTTTCAAACACTGAGAAAAATGAGGAGCCATATGTTCTTGCTTTGCATGAAATTCAAGTGCCTACAAGGGGTTGAAGCATTTTGCTTTTCATCACATGGAACAGTGTGTTGGGACAGACCACACTATTTTGGAATATAAGTGCTGATATCCAAGCAACAAGCAGACTGACATCTGAAAACAGTGCTCAGAACAGGGAAGGAGTCAGATTTGGCTATCGGGACACTATTTTAGAAAAGGTGATTATTTTAAATGGACATTTGAAGGGTATTTGGTGTTGTGCAAAATCCCCTTAAAACATTTCAACTAAGGCTTAAGCAGAAAATTCTTACCTCTGTAATTTTGTTGAAACAAATACATACAAATATAAATACTTCTACTATATTCATTAGGAATGCTACTCAAATTATCTCTCTGTTAATACAAAAAATTATAGATTTTACCTATAGAATTTTAAGCAAATTTATCTACAAAATTTCCTATATTTACATATGTATATTTTTTATTGTACCCTTTCACCAACATCTCCCCATTTCCCCACCCACAAATTTACAGATTTTTATCTGCAAAAATAGCTCTGATAAAGACATAAAGTTAAAATTATTGAGTAAGCTATAGCCACATTGTAGGCATATATAATAGCTAAAGGATTTTTAGGTTTTATAAATCACTTTTTTCTAACTTTTTAGTTTTTTTTGAAATATGGCTCATGTACAATATTATATAGGTTACAGGTGGACAATAAAGAGATTCACAACTTTTAAAGGTTATATTTGATTTATGGGCTTCCCTGGCTCCAAAATCACTGCAGATGGTGAATTCAGCCATGAAATTAAAAAACATTTACTCCTTGGAAGAAAAGTTATGACCAACCTAGATAGCATATTCAAAAGCAGAGACATTACTTGGCCGACTCAGGTCTGTCTAGTCAAGGCTATGGTTTTTCCTGTGGTCATGTATGGATGTGAGAGTTGGACTATGAAGAAGGCTGAGC
>SJYV01044462.1:460599-475592 GCA_006410875.1 Neotragus pygmaeus
GAAGAGTTGACTCATTGGAAAAGACTCTGATGCCGGGAGGGATTGGGGGCAGGAGGAGAAGGGGACGACTGAGGATGAGATGGCTGGATGGCATCACGGACTCGATGGACAGGAGTCTGAGCGAACTCTGGGAGTTGATGATGGACAGGGAGGCCTGGCGTGCTGCGATTCATGGGGTTGCAAAGAGTTGGACGCGACTGAACTGAACTGAACTGGTGACTCAGATGGTAAAGAATCTGCCTTCAGTGCGGGAGACCTGGGTCCAGTCCCTGGGTTGGAAAGACCCCCTGGAGGAGGGCACTCCAGTATTCTTCCCTGGAGAATCTCCATGGACAGAGGAGCCTGGCGGGCTACAGTCCATGGGGTTGCAAAGAGTCAGACACAACTGAGCAACTAAGCACGTGGCACTTGATTTACAGCTATAAAATATTTGCTATATTCCCCATGTTGTACAATATATTCCTGTAGCTAATTTTATCTAATATTTAACTTTTTACTTTAAACTACTTTTAGAGATTTACAGAAAAGTTTTAAAAATAACACATTAAGTCCATAAGGTCTTTATTCAGGCTCCCCCAAAGCAAACACCTTACACAACTACAGTACTATTATCAGAACCAAGAAATTAACACCATACAATATCTTTACCTCAAGTAAAGACCTGATTCAAACATCGCCAAGATCCTCATTTAGGATCCCACACTGCATTTCACTGTCACTTTTTATTTCTGACAAATAAACTAACCTTTGAGTATATCAGAACAGCTCAGGATTTAAAACTATTTTCCCATGGGAGAGGAGCAGTTTTTGTGAAAGGCTGACTTTAAGATAGCCCCCAATGACCCCTACCTCACACTATTTATACTCTGTATAATCCCTCCACTTGAATGTGAGCTGGCTAGTGACCTACTTACAATCAGCAGGAGATAATGGAATGTCACTTGCGTCATTAGGGTACATAGGACTGTGACTTCTATCTTGCTAGCAGACTCTCTTCCTCACTGGTTCTGTTGAAGCAAGTTGTCATATCGGGTGGGCTTACTGGCAAGGACTTGAGGTTGTCCTCTGGCCAATAGCCAGCCAGGAACTGAGACCCTCCACCCTTAAGGAACTGAAATTCTTCCATCACGTGAGCTTGGAAGTGGATCCTTTCCTAGGCAAGCCATCAGACAAGACCCCAACCCTGACCAATACCATGACTGTAACCCATATGACACATCCTGAGACAAAGGACCTAAGGCACTCCCCTTCCAAATCACAGAATCTGTTAGATAATAGATGTGTGCTGTTTTAAGCTGTGAAGTGTATGGTAATCTGCTATGCAGCAATAGGTAACTAAAATATTTCTCTTTGATATATCACTTGGTAAGAGGCATGCTATTGACTTAGATGTATTATTCACTGATGAGATTTATACAATATTTTTTTAATTCCTAAATTTGTCTTTGGTAATGATCAACCTGGATAGCATATTTAAAAGCAGAGACATTACTTTGCCAACAAAGGTCCATCTAGTTAAGGCTATGGTTTTTCCAGTGGTCATGTATGGATATGAGAGTTGGACTATAAAGAAGGCTGAGCACTGAAAAGTTGATGCTTTTGAACTGTGGTGTTGGAAAAGACTCTTGAGAGTCCCTTGGACTTCAAGGAGATCCAATCAGTCCATCCTAAAGGAGATCAGTCTTGGGTGTTCATTAGAAGGACTGATGTTGAAGCTGAAACTCCAATACTTTGGCCACTTGATATGAAGAGCTGACTCATTTGAAAAGACCCTGATGCTGGGAAAGGCTGAGGGCAGGAGGAGAAGGGGACGACAGAGGATGAGATGATTGGATGGCATCACTGACTCGATGGACATAGGTTTGGGTGGACTCCAGGAGTTGATGATGGACAGGGAGGTCTGGCGTGCTGCAGTTCATGGGGTCACAAAGAATCGGATACAACTGAGCGACTGAACTGAAGCCAAAACAAGTTGTTCAGTGAACAGCACTCACAAGGTCATAGTCAGGGAGCTCCCAGAGCTGCACACTTTAGTTATGAAGAGAATGCTAATGATGGATGATCTTGCAAGAAAATCTACTCCTATTTCCTTTTAATTATGAGAAAATTGAAACCTAAAAAGATCTCATAGCCAGTGCTATGACGCCAGCCCAGTGCTCCAGAATGTCTCACCTAGCTGACCTCATCTCGTAAACATGAGTCCACAGATAACACAGGGGTATAAACTCACAAATCACACAGGAGCATGAATTCATCAGCACTGCCAGAAAACATGAACAACAACAGATGGCTCTTTCTGTGATGGACCAATGGCACCAGCTTCCTACGTCCAGATCTCTGGTGGCCTCAAGCGACCTCATGAGACATATGGCTTAGGTGGGGCCTAATGGGACCAAGAAAGAGGTCCCCTTGCTTCCCAGCTTCACTAGGCATGGGCATGGAGAACCATGCTGGTGAACGTTTATGGGTATCAGTATCTCACATCAGAAGAAAGATCATGGGAGAAGTCAAGGTATTTTTTGGTCACATTGGTCTGAAATTCTTAAAAATCCAGGACTGTGTCTGTCTTATTTTTCATTTGCAATAATCATAGTTCCAGCATGAAAGAAATAGCTTAAGTAGGGTCACTGCAGAGCATTTAACGAAAGACCCATTTACAAAGATGCTGGAAAGGTTTCAAAAAACCAACTAGGGGTAGTGCAGCTTGTGGGGACAGCTTGCTGCTGGCATCCCAGATTCAAGGGAAAAGGTGCAGAAGCAGTTACTGGAACTTGGAGAGAGCTGTGTGCAGAAGGCCGCCTGACAGGAGCCACAGCCTCTCACAGTGAGGCAGGCAATTCCAAACTGTGTAACCAGATAAAGAAGAAACAAGCCACCAGAAGCTAGAAAGCAGACCTACTGTTAAAACTAACCTGTGGGGAAGAGTGGGCTGGAGGAGGGTGGGAAGTGAATAAAGAGAAATACAGGAGAAAGAGCCAGCACACGGCTGCATGCCTCACATCAAGCAGAAGCTCAACAAATACCTCTCAGGGGACAAAATTAGTGCTGTGCAAGGAGACTGTTCAACTATTATTAGCTTGAAATCTAGTAGGAAGCTTTACACCACAGAAATCAGCAAATGCTACAAATAATAGTTTTGTTTTTCAGGGAGCCAATTTACCAGCATAGCACTGGATGACAGTATAAATCACATCAGCTCCTCCAGAAAGAAAGCTGCTTTTATCTCCACTGAAAGGAAAATTATGGTCATGCACTTGTTGAACCAGATGAAGACATTATGTCAACAACACCCCGCTATCTCCCACCACCACCAGAGGCACGAGTCTTCCTTTGAGATAAATGACTTTCTTGGTAGTAATACTGTTTACTCAAGTCCCCAAGCCTACAAACCTTTGCTTCACCCTCACCATTCATATGCAATTGATTACTAAATATCACTAATTTTACTTCCCCAACCTCCCTCATATCCATTTATTCTCTTATTTTTTGTTCTCATAAAATTAAGCTAGTTATAGTTCCCCTAATACAAAATAGATTGAGGATGCTCTCTTTTTCCACTTTGTCCACATGGCAAACTTCTGTTTATCCTCCCAAATATAATTCAGCTATTACTTCCTCCCTTGGAGCAGCCTTCCCTAATACTGCCTAATGGAAAGAGACCCTCTGTGTTGTCCCCATAACACACACCTTTTTAAACTGATTGCATTGGACATTAATGTAATTGTTTTCATGTCTGGTCCCTTATTAGGCTGAGTCCCTTGAAGGTAAAATGTGTTTTATTCATCAAAGTATCCTCAGCATCAAACAATCCACCTAGCACATTGTAGGTGCCAATAAATGCTTGCTAAAGGAATATATTAATAACTTTCCTAACATCTTTGTTGAAAAAACTGTCAGAAGCTGAAAGGGAGCTCCCAGGCTCTACACGTGCCTGGCAAGACCCTCCAACTCTCCCTTATATCTAGCCCCCAACATTTCCATCCTTGCCAACAGTATCTGCTTGCAGGATTGTTTCCATCATGCCCTCTTTCTCTTTTGGGGCAAATATCACAGAACTCAGGATATCTGGCTCTCCTCACTTCCTGGATTCCCATATCTTCATGGATCCTGGGTTTCCACATCTTTTTCTCAGTGAGATTTTCCTGAATGACACTTTACTTAAAATCTAACCCCTTGCCATCATACCCACACTCTCCAAAGCTCTCCACTTCTTTATTTTTTCCATTGCATTTATCAATAGTATATCTGTACCTGACATAGTATTATAAAAAAAATTTTTTTAATCTATTTATTTGCTCATTGCTGATTTTCCTCCAATATAATATGTGGTTCATGAAGTCAAGGATCTTATCTGTTTTGTTTGCTGCCAAATACAGTATACAGCAAGCACTCCAAAAATATTTGTTTGTGAAGTAAAAGAATCACATGCAGAGAATAATTTGGTGGCCTCTTGGAACAAAGCTGTCAGCAGCAAAGTTGGGAGCAGAATCACCACTACCTAACCCCCACTTAATAGTTTGTACAGAAGCTCACTCTCTCCTTGCTCACATGTTTCTTCCTCTCTCACTACCCCCAAATTCTATGTGGTTGAATCCTGAAATAATTCCCATGTAAGGGCAAATGGCAGTAAAACTTCTATGGATGAAAAGAAAGTGAAGTCACTCAGTTGTGTCCAACACTTGCGACCCCATAGACTGTAACCCATGTAGCTCCTCCATCCATGGGATTTTCCAGGCAAGAATACTGGAGTGGGTTTCCATTTCCTTCTCCAGGGGATAAGTGTCTTGCTTATATATCAATAGTAAAATGTCACCCTTAAAATAGAGAACCTGAGGAAATGCCCGCAGATAAACACAGCTCGAATTAAGACAAGTGTGAATAATGTAAAACCACACAAACACCCCTAAAAGAGAATATAAAATTCCATAACCTTCTACACAACACGATCCTGATTCTCATTAATACTTGACATACTTACCAGGGCCCATGGAATAGAGAATTAACAAGTCACAAAAGAAATTTGCTGTCGTTCAATTATTTTTTGCAGCTGTTTTGATTTTTTTTGCACATCAAGAGGTGATGCCTGATATAGGGATTTTTGAATGCAGTGAATCACTGGCACTAAATCTAAATTCTAGTCACATCCATATAATTGAGGACAAAAGTAAACAAACTACTCCACTGAGTCTGATGAAATATATGTGCTTGAGACTTTGTCAGTAATTTGACAAGGCATTTTCAGGGAGATTTGAGCTCCTGTGTCCTGATTCAACAGCGTTGTGTCTTTTTAAAATAAAAATAATATGAGTTATCTGACTATTATCCACACTTTGAGCCATTCTGGCACATAAAATGGAACCTTACTTATCATTTGATGTTTTATATGTAATGGCCTTAAGCAGACTCAATCACCCATGGTGCCTGAGGTTGAGAAGTGAACTGTGATACAATTGATCACCTAAACAGCCAGGTAGCTGTTAGCAGATAAAATCAGGGAAATAAGTGGCAGATGACTTTCTGAATTTTTACTTGGTATTAGCAACAAAGCCTCTTTTTGACTACTGACCCATAAAAATTCTTTAAAAATATAATCACGAAAAAAAATTTTTTCTGCCATGTTTCCATTTATTCTCAAGTGTGACACAATTAGAGTTCTTGGGATATAGACAAAAATCTCTAATAAACAAATTAGCAATAAACAAAGTAATTAAGTTTATGTGGACTACCTAATTTATGAATTCTTCAAAAATTGTTTTAACCATAATTTTCAATTGGCTTTTAAGATTATTTCAGGATCTTATTATTTCCATAGGTGAGTGGCACATGCTGTCTTACAAAATCATGTCTTTAAGAATACAGTAAGCCTTCTAAAATTACATTATAAACAAACAAATCTGTTACTTTTTTACTAAAAGGTTAACAGTAGAAATCAAACTCGACAATGCTGTAGTAATTTAATGCCGTGTAGTAGTAGCAATTTTGAATATAAATTGGATGGTAGAGAAGAGGTTTTGTAATTCCAGTATAGTATTTTTGAAAATTCATTCCTATATCAATTTTAGTGCCTATCTTGACTAGAGTCCATCTTGGTGATTTGGCTGTCTTTAGTAAATGGATAGAGTTAAAAGAGGAAAACTTTGTCTGTGTATTTGAAATGACAGGAAACATTTACTGTAACTTTATATAGTGGGGCCAGAGTATCAACTCATTATTCTAGGGCACTCTGCTACTTCTAAAAAGGAAGCCTAGGGCACTGATAAAAAGTGAATCAATTTGTGTCTTCCAAAAACAGAAATTTTAAATACCTCTTGTTTCTGTCAACACTTTTTTTTTCTCCTTTAGAGTGGCTAGAACAAAATATGCCTAGAACTTTTATTTAGCTACCAAGATTTTAGCAAAACCAAAAGCTTAAAAGATGAACACAAGGTGAGGAGAAGATAGCAACACAGAATTCCAATCATGATTTTAGAAGCAAAACACAGAATTCAGAGGGAAAGCAGGCAGATCTTAACACAATATTAACTGGGAACTTTTTGCAGAAACTAATTTCTATGGCCGGTGACTTGTTATGTAAGTGAATATTGAAACATCTCTGGTGATAACATTCAGGTAACGAAACATATATTAATACATCTCCTGTCAATAAGTTAAATACCTAGAGTCAAAAGTTCTACTTTCTACCATAAACCTTTCGACTCTGAGCAAGAGCCAAGCCAATCAAGACACAGAGGTGTCTCCAGCAGATAATTTAACATTTCCCCAAGGTGATACACTATAAGCATTTCTTTAACATTTATTTAGGGGAGAACCTGACAGTTACAACAGAGAGAAAGAGGGCTTTGACTACCAGGGTTCCAACGTACAAGCCCCACAGGGCAAAAGAGAAGTCCTGCAGGTAACTCAGCTCATCCTTTCTAAAGACAGTTAGGTGACTGTTTGCAGCTACTGGATCCATTGGATGTCAACGCAACTCCCACAAGGCCCCTCAGCTCAATTGTCTATTATTCCCAAAGCAAATATAAAAGTGTCCCTGATAAAAGTCACGGTAAATTTAATTTTTTTCATCTCTTTTCATAGGTTTTTAGAGTTCCTTGAATTAGAACCATGAGCCACTGTTGAACCTGCCCCTTCATCCACAAGAAACTAATTGACCATAAGATGCTAGAGTCCTTGTCACAGTGACTCCACTAAGTCTTCATCAGTTGATTGAAATACCTCTAGTAATAACAATGCACCATTTCTTGAGACAACATTTCCATATATATACAACTTTAGTAAGGCTTTCCTGCTGGCTCAGATGGTAAAGAATCTGCCTGCAGTGTGGGAGACCTGACTTCAGTCCCTGAGTTGGGATGATCCCCTGGAGAAGGGAATGGCTATACACTCTGGTATTCTTGTCTAGAGAATTCCATGGACAGAGGAGACTGGCGGGCTACAGTCCATAACGTCACAAAGAGTTGGACAGGACTGAGTGACTGACACAATGACAGGACAACTTTAGTATTCATGTAGTTCTTAGCCAAGTTAGACTTGCCTTTATGACTTTCAGTTACCAGTTTTCTCTTTGCCCTGTGGAAGGATAGAGAAAAACTGCTCTTCCGGTCATGGCCCAGGAGCGTTTGTGGGTGGCTGCAGTGCACGCTCAGGGCCCTCACACCACCAGGTGCCCCAACTATTCTTCACATGAACAGATTCTGAATCACTATTCTGGACCTTTTTCTCAGACATACTTATCATTGGTTTGTTTCTGCTCCATAAACGAACCTTAGGTCTAAGATTTTCAACTCGAGTTGACCCTAAAGTCTTTTGTTTTTAACTGATGCATATGAGTCAGTGTTAAAAGGAAAGCACTGAACCACCAAGCCAACCCTCAGGTATAATCTAGTGTTTCCTGATCTATTCGATCTGGGATTCTGAGAGCAATGAAGAACAGGAAGTTAATGTATTTTAGTTAATTGTTCTGCCAACTGAAGCTCACTCAGAAGGAAACTAAATCGTCTTTGATACCATACAACTCAATTTAAAACTGTAATTATTTAATATATATAGAATGGTTTAGGCATGAATTTTCAGGAACATATCAATTATAAAAAGCAATCCCCAACTACTGTCAAAGAACTTCGAACTCCCATTGGCCTAGACATTTAGGAGAGCTCCCTAATGGAAGAGTTTATTTATTGATACATTCATTCCAGCAAATATTTATTGAGTGCCTACTATAAGCTAGGCACTGCTCTGGACATTGGCTATACAACAATGCAGAAAGTCATAAGTTCTCTGCCACTGTGGGGCTTATAAAGTTAGACAGAGGACATACAGACAAGTGAAAAGGGACACAGCCAGGCTGCAGTGAAAAACAATAGAACCACCACGGGTGACCAGAGAAGATTTCTCTGTGGAGATGTCTTCTGAGCAGAGGACATAGTTCAAGGAGATAGATCCAACCTGATGAAGGGAGAAGTATGTGCAAAGGAAGATGAGAAAAGGTTGTCATTTTTGAGAAAGGTCAGTGTAGCCGTGGTAGGGTTGATGACACCAGAGAAGCAAGAAAATCTTCAAAAGCCACAGCAGGAAGTTGAGTTTGTAATCTAAGTCTAAGGGAAAACCTTTGAAAGGATAGAGGCAGGGGAATGACATCACCTAATTTGTGTTTTTACTTTTTCCCCTTTCAGTCTTATTTAGACACAACTGACATACAGCACTGTATAAATTTAGGATATACAGCTAATGATTACCACAATAGACTTAGCAAACGTCTATCATTTCATACAGATACAAAATTAAATAAATAGAAAAAAATTCCTTGTGATGAGAACTCATAGGATTTACTCTCTTAACAACTTTCATATAACATACAATAGTGCTAATTGTGTTTTTAAATCATCACTTTGGCAGCAAAGAGGAAAGTGAATTAGAAGATGAAAAGAATGAGAAAAATATGCAAATTTTGTATCTCTGAAGGAAGTAAAGAAGTTTATACCTTTCCAGAAACTCACATACCATCTTTGATTACCACATCAATAATAATACTATTTCTAGTTAAAAATAATAATGTACTTATTATTTAATCCTACTACTATTTATGGAGAACTTACTGTGTGCTAGAGTATACAGACCATGTATGAATACTGTGTATAAATCACTCTTTTTGATGCACACAAACAAACCCTTGTTCAGTCACCCAGTCGTGTCCGACTCCTTGTGACCCCATGGACTGCAGCACACCAGGCCTCTCTGTCCCTCACCATCTCCCAGAGTTTGCCCAAGTTCATGTCCATTGCATCAGTGATGCCATCCAGTCATCTCTTCCTCTGATGCCCTAGTCTCCTGCTCTCAACCTTTCCCAGCATCAGGGACTTTTCCAATGAGTCATCCATTCACATCAGAGGACCAAAATACTGAAGCTTCAGCATTAGTCCTTCCAATGAATATTCAGGGTTGATTTCCCTTACGATTGACTAGTTTGATCTCCTTGCTCCCAAGGGACTCTCAGGGGTCTTCTTCAGCAGCACAGTTGGAAGCCTCCAATCCTCCGGCTCTCTGCCTTCTTTAGAGTCCAGCTCTCACAACCACACATGACCACTGGGAAGACCATTGCTTTGACTATATGGACATTTGTTGGCAGAGTAACATCTCTGCTTTTCAACACACTGCCTATGTTTGTCATGGCTTTCCTGTCAAAAAGCAAATGTCTTCTGATTTCATGGCTGCCATCAGCATCTGCAGTGATTTCAGAGCCCAGGAAGAGGAAATCTGTCACTGCTTCCACCATTTCCCCCTCTATTTGCCACTGAGTAATGGGGCCAGATGCCATGATCTTAGTTTTTTTTGATATTTATTTTTAAGTTGACTCTTTCACTCTCCTCCTTCACCCCCATCAAGAGGCTCTTTGGTTCCTCTTCACTTTCTGCCATTAGGGTGGTATCATTCACATATCTGAGGTTGCTGATGCCGCCAGTCTTGATTCCAGCTTGTAACTCATCCAGCCCAGCACTTCTCATGATGTGCTCAGCGTATAGATTAAACAAACAGGGTGAGAGAAGCCCTGCCGTTATCCTTTCTCAATCTTGAACCAATCAGTTGTTCCATACAGTGTTCTGACTATTGCTTCTTGACCTACATACAAGTTTCTCAGGAGACAGGTAAGATGATCTGGTATTCCCATCTCCTTAAGAGCTTTCCACAGTTTACTATGATCCACACAGTTAAATGCTTTGGCATAGTAGATGAAACAGAGGTAGATGTGTCTCTGGAATTCCTTAGCTTTCTTTGTGATCCAGAAAATGTTTACAATTTGATTTCTGGTTCCTCTTCCTTTTCTAACCCAGCTTGGACATCTGGAAGTTCTTGGTTCACATAATGCTGAAGCCTAGCATGCAAGATTTTAATGATGACCTTACTGACAAGGGAGATGGGTGAAATTGTCCAATGGTTAGCACATTCTTTAGTGGTAACTAAAGTTCTGTGGTAACTGATGGGTCTTCCAGATTTGCTGACTTGATGAATGCAATGCAACTAAGAAGTGGGAATTATCGCTTTCACTAAACAGAAGAGAAACTGAAGGTCAGAAAGATCAACTGAAGTGCCAAAACCTTATAATTGAAAATTGGCAGAGCCATGGTTTAAATCAGGTTTCATCTGTCCCCAAACTTTCAAGTACAATCTCTGCATTTGCCAGATTAAATTCTCTAATGTCCAGTGAACATATTTATTTGGGGGAAAGCATAGTGCTTTTAAAGAAGTTCATTTGAGAAACCTCCCTCAACTCCTTCCACAAAGCTATGAAAATTGAATACATGGCAGAAAACTATCCTATAGATCCCAGGTTTGAGATATAAGCTTTCTTTAGTCTCTAGTTATTTGGATAGGTAAATAATTTTTTCATATGATTTATCTATTTCCTGACTAAAATATATATAACAGAAACTGAAATTTTTCATACTTTTTTTGGACAAATTGAATTAGGTCTGGCATGAGAAATATTGACTCCAAAACTGACCTATTAGCTAAACTTTGATTGGGACATGATGACTCAGGTATTGTGCTAAACACTTTATAAAGTGAAGTCACTCAGTCATGTCTGACTCTTTGCGACCCCATGGATTGTAGCCTACCAGGCTCCTCCATCTATGGGATTTTCCAGACAAGAGTTTTGGAGTGGGTTGCCATTTCCTTCTCCAGGCGATCTTCCCAACCCAGGGATCGAACCNGTCACTCAGTCATGTCTGACTCTTTGCGACCCCATGGATTGTAGCCTACCAGGCTCCTCCATCTATGGGATTTTCCAGACAAGAGTATTGGAGTGGGTTGCCATTTCCTTCTCCAGGCGATCTTCCCAACCCAGGGATCGAACTCGGGTCTCCCACATCGCAGGCAGATGTTTTACCATCTGAGCCACCAGGGAAGCCCAGATACTTTATATGAGTTGTCTTAATCAAAAAGCAAAAAACATGGAACACTTCACAAATTTGCAAGTCATCCTTATGTAGGCTGAAGTGGTAAAGAATCTGCCTGTAAAGCAGGAGAGTCAGAATTGATCCCTGGGGTCAGGGATGATTTCCTGCAGGAGGAAATGGCAACCCACTCCAGTATTCTTGCCTGAAGAATCCCATGGACAGAGGAGTTTGGAGTGCTATACAGTCCATGGGGTTGCAAAGAGTCAGACATAACTAAAGCGACTTAGCCCCTTGGGTAGGAACCATGTTCATCCTCACCATATCATTTGAATATGGTATACGAGCTGCCAAAATAAAGAGTAAATAAGAATTATTTCCTTTATACAGATGTTAAAAATATCTGCTAAGGACTGAGAAGCAAATCAACACTCCAGAGGAAAAAATCAAGAGCAAACATCCCATTTTTTAATGTTAAGAATTTATTTCATGAGCAAAGTTCCTCTGCAAAGTGCTAGAAGGTGCAAGTGAGGTAATGAAGATTAGCAGGATCTCCTGGGTGTCTTCTAGAAACAAAGCCAAGGCTGCACCTTTCAGGCCGTTAACCCTGATTCAGCTTTGTAAAGTCATAGGCCTATTATTTTAACTCTGTAGGAAAGGGTGATGGTTATATATCAAAAGCATGTGGCTGCAATGCCTGCCTCCTCTTCCAAACACAGAGACTTAAAGTGTGTCAAAAGTCATCCAGAAACAGCTGTCATTCTCCTGGCCTAGGAACTGCTCATTTCTCTCTACCAACTTTCTGATATTTTTAAGCTATTCCTTCTAAGTCACAGAATATTAGGGCTATCTAAATCATTTATCAGCCAAATCTCTATACCTTGAGATATATTTTACTGAATCAATATAACTATGGATTATCCTGTGTTATAAGATATCCTTTAATTATCCTGTATTATAGTCCCTGATACACACATTTATTCTTTAATAAATGAAACTAGTAATGAAACTGTTCAATTAAACTGTTAAGTTTAATTGTTATATAGTAAGTTCATTGTTATATAATATAGTTGAGTATACTTGAGATCTTAAAGGGACAAGTTAAAAAATGTACTACTTATATATCACAGTAGATCTTTTTAAATTTAATTCTAAATATTATTAAGTATCTGTTTTCTCTAGGATAGAGTAAAAGCAATTTTCTATTATTTGAATCCCTGGAGAAGGGAATGGCTACCCACTCTGGTATTCTTGCCTGGAAAATTCCATGGACAGAGAAGCCTCATAGAGTCCATGGGGCTGCAAAGAGTCGGACATGACATAGTGAGCACACGTTATTTGAATAGTAGAGAAAATCAGTAAAACAAATGATCCAAAATAGTGAAATATAAGAAAAATATTTGATATATAATAGGATAAGAATTATTTTGTATGTTTTACCTTTCTGAACTGATTTTGCTTATTACATTTAACTTGCGGGTCTCATGCACACTGGTCTGAAAGTACAATTAGAAAAGTAAATATAATACAATAATAAGTGTAACCACCACCACGTTATAATGCCAGTGTTCTAGGAACATAACAGATAGTTCTCTGCCACTATTACAAAGTTTGACTCATAAGAAAGACCTAAGAGAGTTTCTCTCTTTATTATGCAAGCATTCTCTGCAAATGAGTCTTTCAAGGAAACATTTTCCTGAAAGCTGTGTTTGTTAACAGTGCTTGCATGCATACTTCTACAATTTAGAATCTATTGTTTCTTCTCTACTTGGTTTTTATTTTATGGTCATGTAGGCTTTTTCCAGTTAAAATAATAAATACCTTTGTTATACTCAAAACATTCTTTATACATTAAATTGGTACAAATAACATAAAACTGATTTGAATTTAAAAATACAATTCATTCTCTCATTACTACCCTGACAAGTTTCTAACATTAATTCAGAAAATAATTGATGTTACATAAGATTATGTACGTAACAATGCTTTGAAATTTAAAAAGCTGTACACAATTTCAAATATTCCATAACATATTGATTTACTTTGATAGAAAATTATTTAATATAATATTGAAATTACATTATTTCAAAAATGGGGGAACATAGTCAAAGGTATAAACTTCTAGTTATAAAATAAATAAGTCGGGGGGTGTAATGTAAACAAGGAGACTGTGGTTAATAATACCACATTGCACGTCTGAAAGTTGTTAAGAGAGAAGATCTGAAAAGTTTTCATCAGAAAAAAAAAAAAAACTGTTAACTATGTGTAGTGGTGGATGTTAACTAGACTTACTGTTGATCACTTTACAACACACACATATATTGCTTCAGGTGGTACACCCAGAACTAATGTTACATGTCCATATATTTCTGTTTTTCAAAAATGAGTTTACAAAACAACTAACTCACATGTTCTCCCTCAGGGCTCCCAAAAGAAAATTATTTCTAATCCTACTTGATATCATGCTGGACAGCCTCTGTCCCTCCGCTCCTATGCTTTGTCCTCCTCCTCAAACGCTCTGGGTTCAAGTGTTGACCATAAGAATCACCAGTGTCTTACCCAGACCTGATTGAAATGAGATTTGGAACTTCGGAGCTGATGATATTGGGATGAGCTTTTGGATCTCATCTATTGTGCTCACATCAATTACTTGCCCTTGCCCAGTGGTTGTGGGCAAGTGCAATTGGTATGAGGCCTTGGCAGACAGGAAGGCAGGAGAATGAGGTCAGGGCGTTGATGACCTCTCTCCCTGCAGGACCAGCTGGCTGGCAGTGTCTGTGCTCCTTGGTCTTAAGTGACAGCACTTGACTTGCTGGGAGACCCCTTGCCCACAGCCCTCTCCAGGTCTGTCTGCTCCTTGACCGTCCCTTGTTCTCTTAATCTTGCCCACACCTCCATAAATCCTCTTTTCCATCACCCTTTGAGTGTGCTGTCTTCTGCTGGAAGACCAAAACACTTACTGACTACTACAACTGATGGCCTCCATCCACCAGCCTGAATAATTTCTTGCCATAAATAAAATTATCCCAGATTTTCCAAAAATGTCTACCTCAAAAGAATTACCACTGGCTATGACTGGTGTGGGGTTTTTTTTCCTCCTTTAACAACAATCAAAACAAAAGGCGGTAGCTTGAGATGACTCTCAGACACTCCTGCTGCCACTGACTCTTATCACTGAATGCTTTTGGTTCCAAAATACCTGTCAGCACCATCCCTGATGCACTTGGGAAAGGCCAGGCTGCAGCCAAATAGCATGATATGTTGATAGCAACCGAGGCGATGGAGGTATGTGAAGAATTTGAGGAACTTCTCCATTTCCATGCTTTTGACAATGGAGAGGGGAGATGTCAGCGTGGTATAATAGGGCAATATCTGACACTGGCTGTGGGTGATGTTCATGCAGGCACCTGGGAAGGTAAGAAAATTACATTTAGGAGGAGACACATAAGAACAATATATTTATAAACTCATCTGATATGATAGACTAAGGTGTTCATACCATAAAATAAATCTGCAAGTCAGAATAATTATGGACGTACAATAAGACACATACATACATAGCAGCATTATTTACAATTGTCAAGATGTGAAAGCAACCTA
>SJYV01044462.1:480885-539795 GCA_006410875.1 Neotragus pygmaeus
TAACAACAGTCAGTAACAGAGATGGGACTGATAGACAGGTCCTCCATCTCTCAGGCCAGCATTCATCCCTCTATACCACAGCTGTCAATAACACAAATGCCAAAGGAATCCAAAAGAGCAAGAACTCAATGTAGCGTGAATGACTAGGGAAGACTTAATGAAGAACAACTCGATTTGCTGATCAAAAATACCTGACAGAAACGATAAAAACAGGGTACTTACTAATGGTAGGGAAGAAATTACTACAAAGACAGAGTCATAATTGCACGTGACACAGAATGACTAAAAACTTGAATCTGGGCAGAAAAGCACTCAACTGAGAATTTGCTAATAGCCAAAAAATATAAAAGGGAATTACTTTTTAAGGCTCTTGATTTCAAGCCTTTTATATTCAAGAAATTGTTTAAATTTCCTATCATCCCTTCTGCCTCAGCGTGCACGTCAAATGTTCTTTTTTCCCCAGAATGTTCTTGCCTTTGAAACATGTAATTATAGTCTTGAATTTGTGCACATTCTCATGAGGGGCAAATGATTTTGCATAAGCCAACTACATAATAGGCACCATGCAGAGTCATTTCTCTGAGGGGAAAAGGAAGGGCACTTTTGGAAATGGATTCATTTATTTGTTGCTGCTCTTCCAACTTGATTTTCATAAGGTAGAGAAAAGAGGGGAATGTTTGTTTTTCTTCCCTGGGCATTTACTACTGACTCCAATAGAAATTAGAAGGCAAGGGTGTTGCTATGTAAGAATAGATAAAATAATACAATAGATATAATTAATGACAGTGTTCCTATAGACATTATTATTCAATTAAATGTGTCTTTTAAATAATAGTTACTTTAAGTTGGGGAACTTGAGGAGGAAAACTTAGAAACAGATTTTAAGAGCAAAATTACTTGTTGATGCAATGTATTTCAGGTGAACCAGAAATATTTATTGTAATTAGTTCCTAAATTCCAAAACAGCATTGCCAATAAGGCATGATTTAATAACAAATTATCAAAGTATATGCTGATTAAAACACAGGTCCCAATTTGAGGGAAAAAATTTAATATGAAAAGTAAAATGCTGCTTGTATTGAAGAAGATATTGATTTTTTTTGTTTCTTAATCTGACTCAATAGTTTCTAGATAAAACTGGGGCTTTCTCAACTCATATCACATTGCTAAAACTTCTAGATACTGGAATGAGGAAAGAAAGATCGGTCTGTTTTAAAAGTTTTCCTTATGCTCACTTGGGAATTAGGATAAACTCTGTGTTGTCTACTTTTGGAATTAGGTAATGTGGAGCTAGAAATTCTTACTTATATGATTATTTTTAATGCAAAATTAACTTCAGAAGATTCTTGCACAGAATTTATTTCAGCAATGGTTTCTTTTTAAAAATCCCTGAAGACCAAATGAAATAAAAGCAAAATAGTATCTAAACCATAATGATTATCACATAATAGTATTATTTGACAGGAAAAATCTTCTTAAACTAAAAATAATAAAATGTCAACTTTCTAAAGTACTTTGCTATCTTTTCTGGACAAAAGATAACCTTTTGTAGACACAAACTAACAAGAAACCTCAGTAAACTTTCTGACTTCGTATGTATGACTTCGCATTTAATTGAAGGGCTACTGATAAGGATTCCATTGTATCAGAAGGGAATATTTTATCAGAGTTTGGCTTGGTTTGCCCTAACTTACTGACTTATTTTAACTCATAAATTTTCTTCACAAGACCTCCTTGTGGATGCTTCAGCATCTGTTTGTCTGACTTCCAGATCTTGAGAATTTGACAGGACTGTAAAGGCAAGTTCTCTATACACAGCCCACGATAGTGATTTGGGAAGAAAGCCACGGCAGCATTGGCCCTCTTCACATGTTCTCCTTTCTCATTCCTTTCATCCAGTCTGTCATTAATTTTGTTGCTGTTTTCCCAGATGATAACTCTTATTCCTACCTCTGTAGTTTAAATTCTAGCTTTTTATGGTTACATATGCCACTTTTATCTGTATATTTTTATCTCTGCTATTTACTGAAAAACTGTAGCATTGTTTTCTGCCCTTTCACATACTTTGCCCTCCTTGCAAGTAACTCTGTTTCACAGCTGAGGAAACAAGGTTTGAGTAATTTTCCCATAAGAGTCACATCAGGAAACCTAAATATCCATCAACAGAGGAATGGATAAACATGTAGTAACATATACAGTGGAATATTACTCAGCCATAAAAAAGAATAGAGCTCCCCTGGTGGCTCAGATGGTAAAGAAGCTGCCTGCAGTGCAGGAGACCCAGGTTTGATCCCTGGGCCAAGAAGATCCCCTGGAAAAGGGAATGGCTACCCACTCCTGTATTCTTGCCTGGAGAATCTGCTGGACAGATGAGCCTGGTGGGATACAGTCTATGGAGTTGCAAAGAGTCTGACATGAATGAGCAACTAACTAAATAAAAAAGAATAATGCCATCTGCAGCAACATGGATGGACCTAGAGATTATGATACTAAGTGAAGTACGTCAGACAGACAAAGACAAATATCATAGGATATCACTTACATGTGGAATCTAAAGAAATGATGTAAATAATATTTACAAAACAGAAATAGGCTCACATACGAAAGGGGAAAGCAGNAATTTGGACACACCCAGGATAAAATGAAAATGTGGGGGCCCTTGGTTAAAAATTACTTTCATATTATTTTATTTATATCATTCATAATATTGATATTTGAGATGGTGATGAACAGGGAGGCCTGGCGTGCTGCAATTCATGGGGTCGCAAAGAGTCGGACACGACTGAGCGACTGAACTGAACTGAATAAATTCAACAAGGCAACCGCAGAACAATTAAACAGAGTATAGAGTCCTTTTATGCTCAGGGCTCTGTGCAACGACACGGGTTAGCATGCTGAGGAAACTGGTCAATGATCAGAGGAGGAGTCCTGCCTCCAAGACCCTCAATAGCTCTCCATGTAGGGATATTTGAGCACCAGTCTCAGGATCTCTCTGTAACTTCTGGTAAGAACTAAAGATGATCAGTTTAAGAGTGTTGGGGCCTCAAATTCAGTCTGAGGACTTCTGTCTCTATATATGACTTTAAGGTGTCAGAGGCAGAGATAATCAAACACACAAGCATCCCTGGGTTTGTATACATACTCAAACATTGCACAAAAGCAGTGCCTCTTCCTGAGAAACCAGGTGTCTGCTCATTGCATTTCAATTCCAGCTTCCATAGCGACACATTTCTCCAGGGAAACTGGTCATACTCAGGACTGGTGAGGAGCTCACGCCCTACCCTTATGAGTGGCCCCTTCTTTCCCAAGGATAGTTAGGATGGACATCATGATAGAATGTCAGTGTTCCAACTGCTGTGTGGGGAAGTTTGCTGCGTTTTACCTGCTTCTAACCTGGAAAAGGAAATGGCCACCCTCTCCAGTATTCTTGCCTGGAAAATTCCATGGACGGAGAAGAGCCTGGAGAGCTTTAGTCCATGGAGTCACAAAGAGTCAGACACGATTGAGCACACACACATACCCACACACATCTGCTTCTAAATTGAAGTGTACAAAGCAAGGCCAATCCATTACAAAACAGTCATTTTGCTTCCTTGATACACAGTTTTTCAAGCAAATATTAATGACTATATTATATCTCTACTCTGGATAAATTAGGGGAATTTGTCAGATTAAAGTTGAAGACATTTGTTGGACATTAAAGTCTTCTTTATCAATAAGACACAAGCAAGAAATTGTGGACTAGTTTTTTCCTGTTATCAACTATAGTAGATAACAATAATACACTTGTCAATGACAAAAAAAATATGACTGTGTGATAAATCTGGCCTTGAAAAATGTAAATTCTGAAACCTCTCCACTCCTTGACTTTTTCACATTAGGAAAGTTCTGGGATATTTAAGCCAAAAAAAGATAAACACAGGAATTTTTAAACACAGGAATGAATGTACAGAGTTGGAATACCAAGAAGCCGAATCAAAATGATAAGGCTGCCCCAGCTTCAAATGGGGCAGATATAATGTGAACCTAAAGAGGAAGAGATCTGAAGGATGCTGTGAAGGCAAGAAATACCCAACACAAGAGGGGAATGTTGAGTCAATTTTGTTTCTAATAATTGGAAAATTGTTGAATATGAATTTTAATCATGAGGAATATTTAATGTAGTTTAACATACTGCTTTATAAAAACTTTGGTTTCTCCAGGTGATTTCCTAAAACGATGAAGTAGAATATTTTAATTACAAACTGGTTAATATCAAAATTCTCTGCACAAACAATACAGAGAACAGCCTAACTTTCAACAATGGAAGCAAGTTTAAACTCTACTACAAATCAGGTGAGAAAAAAAATGCTTTACAAAAGATCCTGAGAAAACTAATAAAATATTGATAAAGTAAAAGAGGGCATATGTGCATTCATGTACTAGTCTCTCTACTTTTGTATGTGATTAAAAATTTCTGTATAAAATTATTTTTTTGAAGAAAAGATTCTTAAATATTGTTGACTAATCTGAAAGCCCACCCATTATAAACCTTTAGAAATATTTGATAAAATAAAATAAACATTTTTATGTAAACAGCTGAATGTTCCATAACGAAAAGGACATCTCAAGATTGCAGAAATGCAAGGGTAACATCACAGGAATGAAGAGCATATGGGTGAACATTTCATGAGCAGATACTTTAATGATCCTGTCTTGGAGGAAGTCATCAGTCTCAACAAACAGCTGAGGCTTTGAGTCCATAGGAAGTACAAATAGGAACCAAGACCCCCACAAAAAGCAAGAACTCCCAGGTAGCACTAGTGGTAAAAGAACCCACCTGCCAATGCAGGAGATGTGGTAATGTAATGTAAGAGATGTGGGTTCGATCCCTGGGTTGGGAAGATCCCCTGGAGAAGGGCAGGGCAACCCATTCCAATAATCCTGCCTGGAGAATCCCATGGACAGAGGAGCCTGGTAGGCTACAGTTCGTGGGGTTGCAAAGAGTCAGACATGACTGAAGTGACTTAGCACACATGCATAACAAATCACACTAAGCACAAAATTTAGGGCTTCCCTGGTAGCTCAGCTGGTAAAGAATCTGACTGCAATGCTGGAGACTCCAGTTTGATTCCTGGGTAGCGAAGATTCGCTGGAGAAGGGATAGGCTACCCACTCCAGTATTCTTGGGCTTCCCTGGTGGTTCAGTTGGGAAAGAATCTGCCTCCAATGCAGGAGACCTGGGTTCCATCCCTGGAACCCAGGGATGGAAGATCCCCTGGAGAAGGGAAAGGCTACCCACTCCAGTAATCTAGCCTGGAGAATTCCATGGTCTAGTCCAAGAGGATTATAAAGAGTCGAACACAACTGAGCAACTTTCACTTTCAACTAGCTCAGCTATATGATCAGGGAGATTGTCTGATTGCCTAGAATCTGGTTTGAAACAAAATCCTTTCTTTGGGCTCTTCTTAATACAACTCTGGAGGTCCCATGGATTTGAATTTACCACTACATGTGTGATCCAAGAATCCCCCAAGCCAAAAATTAGCATAAAAATTGACCCTGGGACAGTGATACCCTGGGAAACCAAACACAAAATTGTCCTAAGTGGCATGCCCTGAATCCAAAATGTTTATAATCCAAAGTCATGAAATAAACAGAAAACAATTCACTCAAAGAAAGAATAGTAAGTCATTAATCACAACCAGCAACAATAACTAAAGTGGAGAACTTCAGACAATTGAGCAATCTGACAGAGTCTATTAGGCAAGAATGAACAAAACAACTAAAGACAAAAATGTAATTGAAACCATTTGAAAAGAATGACACACTATAAATAAAGATCTGGAAGACTGAAAAAGAAACCAAATAGAATCTCTACAAACAAAAAGTATGTATGAATATTATAACTTAATTAGCAATAATCACATCTCAAATAAACGTCCTTGGCTATAAAACTGCCACTGTGCAAAGGTGGATATTATGATTTAAAACTCAATTGATATAGAAACACAAACAACCCCAAATAGCAAAAGCAGTCTTGAGAAAGAAAAATGGAGCTGGAGGAATCAATCTTCCTGACTTTAAATCATACTACAAAGCTACAGTTATCAAGACAGTATGGTACTGGCACAAAAACAGAACTATAGATCAATGGAAAAAAAGATAGAAAGCCCAGAAATAAACTGATGAACCTATGGGTACCTTTTTTTTTTTTTTTTTTTACAAAGGAGGCAAGAATATACAATGGGGAAACGACAGCCTCTTCAATTAGTGGTACTGGGAAAACTGGACAGCTATATGTAAGAGAATGAAATTAGAACACTTCCTAACACCATACATAAAGATAAATTCAAAATGGATTAAAGACCTAAATGTAAGACCAGAAACTATAAAACTCTTACAGGAAAACATAGGCAGAACACTCAATGACATAAATCAAAGCAATATCCTTTATGACCCACTCCCAAGAGTAATGGAAATAAAAATAAACATAAACAAGTGGGACCTGAGTAAACTTANCTGGCGTGCTGCAGTTCATGGGGTTGCAAAGAGTAGGACATGACTGAGTGACTGAACTGAACTGAACTGACAAGCAGCACTTACAACTCAATACTAGAAAAACAAATAACCCAATCAAAAAGTGGGGAAAAGACCTCAAAACACATTTCTCCAAAGAAGACACACAGATGGCTAACACATACATGAAAAGATGCTCAGTATTGCTCATTATTAAAGAAATGCAAATCAAAACTACAATGAGACATCACCTCACACTGGTGAGAATGGCCATCATCCAAAAGTCTGCAAACAATAAATGCTGGAGAGGGTGTGGAGAAAAAGGAATGCTCTTTCACTGTTGGTGAGAATGTAAATTGATATAGCCACAATGGAAGATGATATGGAGATTCCTTAAAAAACTAGGAATAAAACCACCATATGACTCAGCAATCCCACTCCTAGTCATATACCCTGAGGAAACCGAAATTGAAAAAGGCACATGTACCCCAATGTTCATTGCAAAACTCTTTACAATAGGTAGAACACGGAAGCAACCTAGATATCCACTGAAAGAAGCTGTGGTACATATACACAATTGAATATTACTCAGCCATAAAAAGGAATGCATTTGAATCAGTTCTAATGAGGTGGATGAACCTAGAGCCTATTACAGAGTGAAGTAATTCAGAAAGAGAAAGATAAATATCATATACTAATGCATATATATGGAATCTAGAAAGATGGTACCAAAGAATTTATTTGCAAGGCAACAATGGATAAACAGACTTAGAGACCAGACTTACAGACATGGGGAGAGGGGAGAGAAGGGTGAGATGTATGGAGATTGTAACATGGAAACTTACATTACCATATGTAAAATAGATAGCCAATGGGAATTTTCTGTATGTCTCAGGAAACTTAGACAGGGATTCTCTATCACCCTAGAGGGGTGGGATGGAGAGGTATATGGAAGGGATGTTCAAGAGGGAGGTGACATGTGTATACCTATGGCTGACTCATGTTGAGGTTTTATAGAAAACAATGAAATTCTGTAAAGCAATTATCCTTCAATTAAAAAAATTTTTTTAACTCAGTGAACAGATTAAAATAGAATATTAGATACCACTGAAGAAAGAACTTGAGAATTAAAAATAAATCTGGGAAAATACCAAAAAATTCAGCATAAAGATTTATAGAGGATGAATGAGAATGTCCTACATAAGAATAATTAGTTTCAGAAAAAGAGAATAGAAAAATCAGGAGTGAGGATACCATCACAGGATTAATAGCTGAGAACACTCCCAAACTGAAGACCTGAATCCTCAGATTCAAGAAGCACACCTTGTAAATAAGACATACAAAAAGAAATATACGATAATAAACACTGGAGGGAGCATGGGGAAAAGGGAAGCCCTGTGTTCTGTTGGTGGGAACGTAAATTGGTGAAGTCATATATAGAACAGCATGGAGGTTCCTTAAAAAACTATTGATAGAGATGGGTTGCCATATGATTCAGCAAACCCCTTTCCTGGGCATATAACCAGAGAAAACGCTAATTCAAAAAGATAAATGCACCCCAGTGTTCATAGTAAAGGTATTTACAATAACCATGACATGGAAACAACCTAGGTGTCCATCAACAGCTGAACAATAAAAGAAGATGTGGTATATATACAATGGAATATTATTCAGCCATTAAAAAGAATGAAATAATGCTATTTGCAGCAATATGGATAGACCTAGAGCTTATCATACTAAGTGAAGTAAGTCAGACAAAGAAATTCAAATTTTAATAATATATGATATCACTTACACATGTAATCTTAAAAAATGATATAAATGAACTTATTTATAAAAATAGAAAGAGACTCACAGACACAAAAAAATAAATGTATGATTACCAAAAGGGATAGTTGGGATAGAGGAAAGAGAGATAAATTAGGAGTTTGGGATTAACGTATACACACTGCTATCTGTAAAACAGACAAAAAACAAGGATTTACTGTAGAGTGTAGGGAACTATTTAATATCTAATAGCTTATAGGTTATCTAATAACCTATAAGCTGAAGCTCCTGTATTTTGGTCATCTGATGCAAGCAGATGACTAATTTCAAAAGTCTCTGATGCTGGGAAACATTGAGAGAAGAAGGAGAAGAGGGTGTCAGAAGATAAGACAGCTGGACAGCATCACTGATGCAATGAACGTGAACTTGGGCAAACTCCAGGAGATGGTAAGGGACAGGGAGGCCTGGCATGCTGCAGTCCATGGTGTCACAAACAGTCAAATACGACTGGGTGACTGAACAACACCAACAATAACTTACAATGGAAAAGAATATATATATATATATATATATAATAGAGAGAAGGCAAGCAGACAGAGAGACAGAGACAGAACTGAATCACTTTGCTGTACACCTGAAACTAACACAACATTATAAATTATACTTCAATTAAAAAAAATAAATCTATAATATATTCACTTTAGTGAAACCAGAAAATGCAAAAAAAAAATTTTTTTTTAAGATTCCAAAGACAAAATGCAAGTTGCCTACAAAGAGATAAAAATTAAAATTTGCATTAAAGCTTCTGATGGCATCACAAGAGTACAGAAAAATGTAAAATAAAATTTTTAAGTTAATGGGTGAAAAAAAATGTTGATCTAGAATTCTGTACCTAAACCACAATATTGAGGGTTAAATAAGGTAATTTTAGACACAAACTAGAAAGATTCCACTGAAAGAACTTCCAAGGAGTATACTTAATTAAGGAGACACCCAGAAAGAAGTAGCAGAAAGACAAGTACCCAGAAAGAAGTTATTAATAGCAGGATGTAAGAAGTTACGGTGATTATTATATTATGTATATTTGAAATCTCTTATAATATTGAAAAAAAGTATAAAAACCTTCTTTGTTTAAAGATTTATTTAAATTGTCTCAAAATTTTGGAAGTTGAGCACTATTGGCTACAGTATTTGTTCCTACAGAAACCAGAAACCTAGGGCTTACTGCCTTATTTGCTCAACAATAGAGAAAAATAAAAGTATCCTCCAAATTTTGAAATTTGAAAAAATCAAAAAGAAAGAAACCCTATACTTTGGATGCACAAAGGAACTAAGAGAGAAAATGATATAACTTAAATCAGATTATTGAAATATCTGACTTCAGAATTTTAAGCTATATTGGTTTCTTACATTTCCATATCCTATGTAAATCAATTAAGATTTTATATTAAATAACATATACAAAACTATCTATGTAATTTAGCCACGAAATGAGGTAAGCAGAAGTGGAAATTTATTTTAAAAGACTTATGGTGATATCACTATTTAGTCAGTACATACTATTAGAGTCTTTAGTAAATATTTATTTTATTATAAGGCCATAAGTGCTTGTGAAAGGTGAAAGATATGGGAAATACAGAGCAGTGCAAGGAAGAATATAAAAAGTTAACAGTAGGGACTTCCTGGTGGTCCAGTGGCTAAGACTCTGTGCTCCCAATGCAATGGGCCTAGCCTTGATCCCTGGTCAGAGAACTAGACCCCACATGCCACAACTAAGGACCCTGCATGCAGCAACTAAGACCTGGGGTAGCCAAATTAAAAAACAGTTTTTTTTCTTAAAAAGAAGTTACCTATAATACTATGACTCAGAAATAACCACAGTAGAAATTTAGATATATAAAATTACTGAAGTCAAATAACCTAAATACATCTGCCAGTTTCCTTACTATCTTTACAGATGATATTTAAACTCTCTCAACATTCATGTCTTTACTGTAACATGGGTGTATTAATAGTATCTACTTAATAGGGTTTCCATATAGGGTATATACTACAACACTTCTTAAAATTTGACTTATTTTACTAGTCTTTTTCTTTCAAACTATATATCATATATATTTAACATGAATATATTTAACATTACAATTCATTGTACATATTCAATGTGCATAGTATTTAACAGCCTGCTTATTTACTAATAGGTCTTGACATTTCTACATATCAGTATGTACACTTCCACAACATTAGTTTTAATGATTGCACATTTATCCAACATAGGATGGATTAAGAGGAAGAGGGGGAAGAAGAACAAAAGACTGATTAAAAATCCAAAAGAAAGAAAACATAATTCAAAAACAAAACACACAGACCTTTAAAAACTGCTATGTGTTACAAGAAAGCAATAAGAAAATGAGTTTATCAAAACAGGAACTTAAAGACACAAGAAAAAAAGACTGGAATAAAAGAAAATGAGACTGTAATACTAAAAAATTAATTTAATATTAAGAACATTTAGAACTAGTATGTAAAAATTAAAGAAACTAATGATAATCATTATGAGCATAATTAAGAAGATAAACATAAGGAAGACAGCAATTCAACAAAAAAAAAGTTCTGAATTCAAGAACCCAAAACTGAAAGAGAAAAGACTTGAAAGATGTTATAATTTTTTTCCTGAAATGAAGAAGTTATTTTGCGTATGAAAAGGGCAAGCATATCTCATTATGACATCAGAATCATGAACATCAAAATATAAACTAAGTTAGTAAGTTTAATAGCTAAAAAACTATCAAAATGACTTTTCATTTAAGACTGAATGTTAAACATAAGATGCAAAAATTTTAAAAAAACACGTAACATTTGGTTAATAAATATTAATATTGGGAAAAAAATATAATTCTTCAATAACTAGCCATCAGATGTGTTCATTGTTCACGAGCTGCCACTTCTAAAAGGTTTTTTGTGGTAAATTGAGATAAATTAGTATATATTTTTAAAGGAGAAAAACAAATACCGAATTTATACTGACATTACCGACTCAAAATTAAGGTTACAGGCTTTTAATTTGTTTTTATATTTATACCTCTTTTATGTTGAAAATGCTGGTTCCTAAAATCATGAATATTTATTTGTTTTCTCCTAAAATGTGCAAACAATAGTTCTAAAATAACAACCCCAATATAATAATAAGACTACCTAGTGGAATCTTGAAATGGATTAAAGATGTAAATGTAAGACCTGAAANATTAGTATATATTTTTAAAGGAGAAAAACAAATACCGAATTTATACTGACATTACCGACTCAAAATTAAGGTTACAGGCTTTTAATTTGTTTTTATATTTATACCTCTTTTATGTTGAAAATGCTGGTTCCTAAAATCATGAATATTTATTTGTTTTCTCCTAAAATGTGCAAACAATAGTTCTAAAATAACAACCCCAATATAATAATAAGACTACCTAGTGGAATCTTGAAATGGATTAAAGATGTAAATGTAAGACCTGAAACCATGAAACATCTCAGAAAAAAACATATGAAAAAAGCTCCTTGACATTGGCCTTGGCAAGGATTTCTTTGATAAAATGCCAAAATACAGGCAACAACAGCTCAAAAAACAAATGGAACTACATCAAACTAAAAAATTTGAAAAGATAATGGATGGAACAGGAGAATATATTTGCAAATCATATATCTGGCAAAGGGATTAATAATCAAAATACATTTAGCCCCCAAAATCTTTAATAATCCAATTTCAAAACAGGCAGAGGACCTGAATAAACATTTTTCCAGGGAAGATATACAAATGATCACAAGTATATCAGGGGCCAAGGCCTCAATATATGAAATATTGGAAGAATGTTTTTCAGTCACTAAGTCATGTCTAACTTTTTGAGACTCCATGAACTGCAGCACACTAGGCCTCTCTGTCCTTCACTATCTCCTGGAGTTTGCTTAAATTCATGCCCATTGAGTCGGTGATACCATTCAACTATCTTATCCTCTGTCACCCTCTTCTATTGCCTTCAATCTTTCCAATAAGCTGGCTCTTCACATTAGGTGGTCAAAGTATTAGAGCTTCAGCATCAGTCCTTCCAATGAATATTCAGGACTGATTTCCTTTAGGATTGACTGGCTTGATCTCCTTGCAGTCCAAGGGACTCTCAAGAGTCTTCTCCAGGACCACAATTCAAAAGCATTAATTCTTCAGTGGTCAGCCTTCTTTATGGTCCAACTCTCACATCTGTACATGACTACTAGAAAAGCCATAGCTTTGACTATACAGACCTTTGTCATCAAAGTGATGTCTCTGCTTTTTTAATATACTGTTTAGGTTTGTCATACATTCAATTGATAATATTCTAACCCTGGCTCCCCAAAACTCATTGTCCTTCCCACAAGTAAATGTATTCACTTCACCCCAACAGCTCAAAAGTCTTAAGTCATTTCAGCATCAAAATCTAAAGTCTTACTCAAACAGACTCATGACTTACTCAGACATGAAGACTTACTCAGACTATTGACACAGCAAGGGCAGGAGAGGATGGGATGAATTGACAGAGTAGCACTGAAATATATACATTACCATATGTAAAATAGATAACTAATGAGAAGTTGCTGTATAACATAGGAAATTCAACCTGGTGCTCTGTGATAACCTAGAGGGGTGAGTTGGGGTGGGAGGGGACAGGGAGATTCAAGACAGAGGGAACATATATATACCTATGGCTGATTCATGCTGATGTACGGTAGAAACCAAGACAACATTGTAAAGCAATTATCCTCCAATTAAAAAATATTTTTTTATAAAAAGAAAATCATAAGAGAAAACACATACACACAGAAGTCTAAAGTCTCACCTAAATGTCGTCTAAATCATCTAAATATGAGTGAGACTCAAGATATGATTGCTCCTCAGGCAAAATTCCTCTTCAGCTATCAATGTGTGAAACTAGACAAATTATGTGATTCTAAAACAAAGTGGGGGGAGAGGAATGGTGGGGGGTGGGCATTCCCAATTCCAAAAAGGAGGAATAGATAAGAAAATGGTGACAGGTCCCTACTGAATACTGATGATGTCCCCATGTCTCACTACCTCACCTGTCTCACTGCCTCTTGTGGTCAGCCACAATATGACCACTTGGCAAACCCCCAAACTCTAGAACAAGCAAAGACTTTTGATTTAAGGTCTTCTTTTCCCTCCCATAACCAACCCTCCCCTATTATATTTTCCATGTTTGTTGACTTTCAAGTACACATAATATGGTAGCATGGTCTGTGGCTTAATAACCATAAGACTGATCATCATCAGTCTTCTGAAATGTATATCCTAGAGGCCTTTGTCTAATGCGTATCTATGAACATATAACCACAGAAGAAATTAACCCTCTGCCTTTAATAAACAATGGAAGAATTGGAAAGCAATTTCAAGGAGAGAATTATAGAATTCCCGATCTCCCATTTTCTGAGATGATAAAATTCTCAAAGACTCTATTCAATGTATCTAAGAATTATATTATGAATGTTTTTGAATCTAAGAATGAAAGAGTATAATCTGATTAAAAATGGAAAATCGATGACAGATCTTCAAAATAAAACTTTTATAACTGTAAATAAAACTTGATGATGTTTAAAAGAGTTATTATAGAAAAAAGGTGGTATGAATTAGCAATCTTGTCTTTTAAAGAATTAACAGTTGAAATGAATTATGTTTTCTTTATTCTCTTAACCTCCCTTATGAATTTCTCAGGTTATAAATAAAATGTTCTGTCTTAAGGCAGTTACTAGACAATTGGCTACTTGAAAGACAGGGTTTCTATCTGATCCACCATTATACTCTACAGAGCCAAACCTCGGAGCTTGGCACCCAAAAATAGCTGTTTAAGAGCCAGTGGTGATTCCTAGTATTAACATAGTCTCTCAGAAATTGAGATGTCTCACAAAGCTTGTAAGATACTGGTGTCTTATAAGACTTGTTACGCTGGTATCAGAATGAGTTTACACCAGTTAAAATAATCACAAACAAGTACTGAAGTTTTATCAGTTAAACACCTCCTGCAAGTATTAATAATACACAGCAGCAAAAAATAAAATTCGTTAACACTAAGAGACAAGGAATGGTTTGCATCACATGTAAATTGATGCAAAGATTTTGGCTTGGAAAAGTCATTACCATATTCGTTTCAACTGCAAGTAAGTGAAAAGGCATATTCTCCAAAGGCACAAGTAACAGCAAACAGATTCCTGTTGATGGGCTTCTTGCTCTCCACACACAGTTGTACAAAGACTAGAAACCTGAGACAGCAAATTGAGCGATTCAGGCAAAAGAATATATACAGTACCAATTGGCTTTCAAAATCATGGAGTAAATTAAATTACACACTTTGAAATAAAACTTTTACATGTGAATTTGGCTTTTAAAAGATCATTTTTGTCCTTGGATTTGATCAGGACTGTTTTTGTAATGCTGTTATCAGTATGCTACTTTTCTTTTTTTTCTCTACGTGGGTCAAATGTATGTGGCTGTTGTTCCTAAAGAGGAACCAAAAGCCTTTTTGACATAGCAATTTAACTCTAACTCTTGTTTGCTTTAATAATGTATTATAGGCACACTACCTTTGGGGGCAGATGTCACTGTGGAGGACTGCAGGATTCATTTTGGAGCAGGGGTCTGGAAGTCTTGCCCAGAAATCTTTGCAATGGGAGGAATGGGACTGTAGCCAAAGGAGAGTGAACCAAGGACTGGAGCCGAAGCCAGGCACTGTTCCATCATCCCTTTCAAAACCCTAGCTCTGCAAAGATTGAGTTTGCTCTCTCTGGGAGGAACCCAATGCGTCCCAGGAACAGAGTCCTCTACAGATGGAATGAAGAAGGAAAGGAGACTGGGGAGGGAAAAAAAAAGGAGTCCATCCCTATTTTCAAATTTCCTTTTTCATCTTCTAAGAATTAAGGAGGTCTTTATTAGAACACTACCACGCCAACCAGATAAGCAGGCAAAAATTATTTAAATGCTTCAGTTGTTCTTGCTTGGATGTTGATATTAGCCAGAACCCGTGTCTGAATCTCATAACTCCTCTTTAAGCTTAAAGAATATAATTTAGTATATGGAGAGGGCAACCAACTATACTCGAAGCTTGAAATCTAACATTGGTGGCCAGCAGAGCACATAAGGGATGGGGTCCAGGATCATGACTACAGTAAATTTTGAAAGTAGCAAATTCCTAATGAAATAGCTTGGGCAGATCTCAGATTCTCTCGAGTACTTAAAAAAAAAAATCCACTAATTTCCTCTAAAGCATATGTTCTTAATTATAATCCAAAGACCTCAATGGTTTCATACATATAAGTTTTGCTGTCAATCCCCCTCCCAGGCACATGTCTGGAAAAGATGAAAGCTCTAATACAAAAATATATGTGCACCTCAATGTTCAAAGCAGCATTATTTACGACAGCCAAGACATGGAAGCATCTAAGTGTATATCAACAGATGAATGGATAAAGAAGATGTGATATATATATATATATATATATATATACACACACACACATACACACACACATATACATACAGTGGAATATTATTCAGATGTAAAAAAGAATGGAGTAATGTTATTTGAAGCAACATGAATGGACCTAGAGATTATCATACTAAATACAGTAAGTCAAAGATAATATATCACTTATATGTAGAATCTAATAATATTACAAATAAACTTATTTGTGAGCAACTTGTGAGCAGTATCTCACAAGTTGAAGAATTGTACAGGCTTTTTCACAGAGAGAAAGTTATGCAGGTATACATAAAAATTAAATATAAACCCTTTTATTCTTATAGATCTAACATGCAATAACATCAATATATATAAATTAAATAGAAATCAAACTACAAAACTAGTAAGATTTAACTTAATTACATTAATGAATTAATGTTAACAGTGCTCTGCTAAAGGAGAAGGCGATGGCACCCTACTCCAGTACTCTTGCCTGGAAAATCCCATGGATGGAGGAGCCTGGTGGGCTGCAGTCCATGGGACTGTGAAGAGTCGGACACAACTGAGTGACTTCACTTTTACTTTTCAATTTCATGCATTGGAGAAGAAAATGGCAACTCACTCCAGTGTTCTTGCCTGGAGAATCCCACGGACAGGGGAGCCTGGTGGGCTGCCATCTATGGGGTCGCACAGTCGGACACGACTGAAGCGACTTAGCAGCAGCAGCAACAGCTCTGCTAAAACACTATGAATATGGTGCTAACTCCTAAAGCACAAGTTCTCCTGTATTTAGGAAGCTTATGCTACCATGTATCCCCATTGAGTAAGTCAGTTTTCCTCTATTTTAACTGCCACAAAGACATCCTTTGTACAACATGCCAGTATATACTTTAGTTCTGCCACTGAGAAGACTCTCAAACCTGCCTCTGTTCCTTTCTTAATGGCTGGACAAATGTCTAAGAAATACAGCTTAGCAGCAACTTTATCATAAATAGAAGCTCAAATACAGGCACCAAAATTTCATATCAGTACTTGTTATAAGACAGTTATCCAGGTTATCAAGAACAGGTGTACATTAACTACTTTTTATCATTGAAATAGAAGGCTACATTTAAGAAATTCTTATAGAGAATTCTTTGATCCCCTAGAAAACATGTGAGGTTCCTCAGGCCCCAGGTAGAGAAATACTGTCCAAGAAACAAAAGAAGAATGATAAGCCATTGATCCCGTTGGACACGACTGAGCAACTTCACTTTTCACTTTCATGCATTGGAGAAGAAAATGGCAACCCACTCCAATGTTCTTGCCTGGAGAATCCCAGGGACGGGGGAGCCTGATGGGGTGCTGTCTATGGTGTCGCACAGAGTTGTACACGACTGAAGTAACTTAGTAGCAGCAGTATCCACATTTACATATAAGCACAGATTCCCCCTCCAAACTGCACAATAACTTACAGTCAGTAATCTACAGAGGTGAGTACCTGACTCTAAGGACAGCAAAAATGACCTCCAAAGTATATAAAGAAGACATCCAGGATTCCACTCTGGCAGGATTAGAAAATGTCAGGGGAAAAGGAGAAGGGAATTTATGTGATTTCAGATGTCTAATTAGACCCCCTCTCCCCTTATTACCCGTTTGGATAGCTTCCCGATACAGTCATCCAAGTATAATTTCAGATCTTGCTCTGATTCTCTTAGCTTCATATTCTTGCAGAACTCACTTTCAAGAGTTCTGTGAATAATACTGTGTTAAAAAACAGAAAACTAGGAAGAAAGAATAAGCTTAAGGTTTTTGATTGGTGTATAAACTTTCTACATTCAGTAAATTCAGAGTGCATGTTTAGGGCATTTTGGTACAGAGTTATCAGTGTTAATAAATCACTGTTGTTTCACTGTCATGATCCAAGTCATTTTATCTTCAGAAGAGAGACTATATAGTTCATTGAAGAGAAAAATATGTATATAAGGTGAATGTCACTGTCAGGAGAATGGTTGAAATAAATTATGGCGTAATGCCAGAACAGAATGTCATTCAATCACTGTAATAATGAGTTAGAGCTAAATCACTGTCCTGGAGATACTTACATCAAATTTTTTTTTTTTTTTTTTTTTTTTTTTTGCTGTGCTGGGTCTTTGTTGCTGCACTGGGGCTACCCTCTAGTTGTGGTGCACAGGTTTCTCATTGGGGCATCTTCTCTTATTGTGAAGAATGGGCTCTAGAGCATGGGCTCAGCACTTGCGGTGCACAGGCTTAGCGCCACTGTGGCATGTGGAATCTTTCCAGATCAGGGATCAAACCTGTGTCCCCTGCATTGGCAGAGAGATTCTTAACCCCTGGACCACTGGGGAAGTCCTACATGAAGTATTCTTGAGTGAGAAAAACATTATATATAAAATTGTCTGTAATAAATGTGATCTCGTTTTCTGAAAAACAAAAGTGAGTTAGCCTTAAAAAATATTCACAACCTAAAAGTTGAAAGCTATTTTTATTTGGCAGGAATTTTTAAGACTTCAAGCCCAGGAGGTAGCATCTCAAGTAACTCTAATAGAACTGCTCTGACAAGGTGAGGAGGTGAAAAAGCATGAAAGTGTTAGCTGCTCAGTCATGACCGACTCAGCATTATATAGGAGTTTTCCAACAAAGAGCAGGTAGTCTGAATGTCAAAAGATTATTGTTAATTAAAGAAAACCAGATGTCTAGTTAAAGAACTGAGTGCTTTTCTACGTATGAGAAAAGGCAAGAGTCTGGGCTCACTGAAATCATTCCTTTCACATGCACCTCACCTATATGGGGCTGGTATCCTGTGTTTTCACTTCCTGTGTTTCCTCAGGGCTCACTGTATGGAGTGGCTACAGTCTCATAGTTGCTAGGTGGCAGGTATTTGTTCCCTCCTGAGTTCCTTGAGGGCTCACCAACTCACCATGGGTCATGGCTGCAATCACTGATGACAGTGACATCCTTTGTTTACTGATATGGCAGGAAATATTCCATTTCTCAAGACAGAAACACTCCAGTGTATATGTTATTCTGTACACACATTTGGGTATATATGTTTATATGACTGTATGAGCATAGAGAAAACCACAAAATCACATACATTAGGGTAACATGGGTTAACTGTGGGCAGAAATAGGGTAATATGATGCAAAAGGAAGAAGAAATGAAGTGATTTATTAAAAAAAGGGGAAGAAAATCTTCCATTTTAAAATAATATATAATGTGATCATACTTATTCATCATAAAAAGAAGAAAAATCAACTGTCAATGTTGGAGGAAATGCAAAAGAAGCAATAGAGTAGATAAGGAAGATAAAAGCAAGGTTAGGAAACACTTCTAGAATGGCACAGTAAGATCATCCAAAAATCTGTTTCTCCATAAAAGCAATAAAAACACTGGGAGAAATGTCAAAAATCATATTTTTCAGAACTTTGGAATTTAACTAAAGGTCTGCCTTAATTAGAGGAACATTTGTTTGAAGAAAAATGGTAGAATCACAGTGAGAACTAAGAACTTCGTAGCATTTCAACTTGCCCTATTCACACCACCCTCTCCTCAGGTCCACAGAAGCCTTGAAAACCAACAGCTTCTCAACCCTGGTAACTATGAAAACCAGCAAACTAGAAGGAAATGGAGGGGAAAGAATGAGTTTGAAGCTCCCCAAAAAGCTGTCTCCAGAGAACTGTCACCATTCAACTTGTCTAGAAGCTCCCTGAAAAGGATTCATGCTCAGCACTTGTTTTTACTTGATTTAACTCAGAGCTTTCTCTTCACAAACATTTCTATCCCCAGGGTACTTGTTGAAAACAATCTATGGTAATTGTTTAACATCATAGTTACCTTCAGCAAGGATACCTGTCGGAAATAAGAGATTGACCAAAATACTTCAAAGGAAAAACTAGGGAACGAGATGTTTGAAGGGGCCTTTGAAAAGCTCTGACATATTCCCTGGGAAACTAGAAGGCCAGGGCTGTGCCCATATCCAGGAAAAATACAAGAAACCAGTCACAAAAGCCACATATTTATTTCATGATGCCCTTTATATGAAATATTCAGAACAGGCATATCTATAGAGACAAAAAGTAGATTAATTTTGGATACAGGCTGAGGGAGAGGAGAAATGGGCAATAATGGATACAGTATCTCTTTTTGCAGTGATGAAAATATTCTAAAATTAGGTGGTGGTGGTAGTTGCACAATTCTGTGAATACATTTTTTAAATATGCAATTATTAGGAATTCCCTGGCAGTCCAGTGATTAGGACTCAGTACTCTCACTGCCATGGCCTGGATTCAGTCCCTCATTGGAGAACCAAGATCCCACAAGCCAACTGACACACACACACACACACAAAACTGATTTATATATATTAGAGGTCAAATTTTATGGTATGTGGATTATATCTCAAAAGTTTTTTTTCTAAGTGAATGAGAAGTATGATGATTTTTCACCTGATACAGAAGATTTAGGAGCAGGTAAGAGTGGGCTTCCCTGGTGGTTCTAGCGGTAAAGAACCCACCTGCCAGTTTGGGAGACATAAGAGATACAGGTTCGATCTCTGGGTTGGGAAGATCCCCTGGAGGAGGAAACGGCACCCCACTATCTTTGCTTGGACAATCCCATGGACAAAGGAGCCTAGAGGGCTACAGTCCATGGGATTGCAGAGTCAGACACAACTGAAATGACTTAGCGCACACACATCACAAAGCACACTAAGAACAAAATATGCTTTCAGCACATTAGCCCACTCTTGTCACTAATTCCTGATTGGAGTTTATAGGTTATTTTATTTTGTGCCATATTACTTTTAACCCAAATGCTGGGTTAAACCCAAATGCTTTCGGTTGGTAAAAGAGTTTTCCCTTTCCTTAAAACTCAATATATCCTGCTTAAATATTTATAATATATATAAGGAAAAAAAGATGAAAATAAAAATCCACATACAGAACGCAATCTAGAAAAATCCCTTGCTGAAATATAGCATGAAAGATAACTGAGGGCCTTTTACCTTTCTATATTACAACTGATTTTCAAAATGCAACTGATGAAACTCCAAACGTAACAGATGTCACACAAAGCCTATTTCACATTTACAAAGCCCAACTCTGCTGCATAGTGTAACATAGGAGGTATTCTGGTTAAATTTTACAAACTGCAGTATTCTATACTTTGGTATAATATTCAGTTCAGTTGCGCTCAGTCGTGTCCGACTCTTTGCGACCCCATGAATCACAGCATGCCAGGCCTCCCTGTCCATCACCAACTCCTGGAGTTCACTCAGACTCACGTCCATCGAGTCAGTGGTGCCATCCAGCCATCTCATCCTCTGTAGTCCCCTTCTCCTTCTGCCCCCAATCCCTCCCATGATCAGAGTCGTTTCCAATAAGTCAACTCTTCACATGAGGTGGCCAAAGTATTGGAGTTTCAGCTTTAGCATCATTCCTTCCAAAGAAATCCCAGGGCTGATCTCCTTCAGAATGGATTGGGACCCTCAAAAGAAAATGTCTTTAGGAAAGGCTATTTCCTGGTACTTTTTCAAGAGTTCCCCCCTTGTTTTTCTACCCAGGATATTGGATAGGACAGAATGTCTTGCCACTGTATTTTTGGACTGAAGTGGACTGATATAGCTTTTACATATGCCAGAAATTTAAAAGGACTTTTAATTGGAGAATAATTTTTAAAGGAATAAAAGGAAATTCTCTGCTATGTGTTAATAGAGATACACAGCATTAAATGATACTTTATGTAAAACTGACTAAGCAGATACCAAATACAGAAGTGTGATTAGGCATTACCAATAAAAGTAATCAGGTATTAAATTTTTGAAGTGACTGTAGTTTATCTATTTATTCATTCAAAAAATAGTTTATTGAGCACAGGCAATAAAGCAGTAAACAAAGCAGATTACTTTCTCTACTCTCCTAGGGCTTAAAATTTGCTCAGAAATGCTCCTGCTATTGTAAAGAAAGCAGTGAAATTAAATAAGGAAGCATGATATTCTTGAAAGTATACTGGTCCAGGAGCCTCAAGATCTGAATCCCAATTCCATGGTTACTGACTTGAAAACAAGTGACACTGGATACGTCAACTTGATTTCCCTAACTCTCAATTTCATACCTTGAAAAACGGTGTATATATCTGTCCTGTATACCTTATTAATTATAAGGGCCACAGAGAGATAAACAAGGTCCTATTGTATAGCACAGGGAACTACGTTCAATACCCTTATGGTAAACCACAATAGAAAAGAATATGGAAAAGTATGTATATATATGTATAACTGAATTACTTTGCTGTACAGCAGAAATTAACACATTATAAATCAATTATACTTCAATAGAATTAAAAAAAAAAAATAACCACAGAGAAAATATTCAAACATGCTCCCAAAACAGACCAAAGCTCGATACTCACAGGCTAGCAATATTATTGAAATGCATGATAAACTATCAAATCCCTTACAGTAAATAATTTTAGTTAATATAGACAGTCTATTGAGAGTCTTTATGATCAGACAGTAAAGCTCAAGGCTAAGAATCAAATACATTTAAGAACACAGAATGACACAAATTCAAAGGTTTTGACCTTTCTCCAATTAAGCATTTCAATTTCACCTGGATTTCCTTTACATGTCAAGTTATGTTCATATTCTCAAGCAACGTTCCAGCCATAGGACGAGAAAACGAGTCAAACAGACTCCCATCAAACTTCCAAACTGAGCAACAAGGACAAGACTATATTTTCTTTACTCTTCAGGGTATGTGTTTGTCACCTCTATTTGAATCTTAACAATGATGGAACTTTCAAAATATCAGTTACTATAATTGCAACCACATTAACTAGACTGAATGTTTGCTTAAATTACTTCGGTCCTTCTGTTAAAAAACACAGTACTAAGAATAATAAGGTGTTTAAGACATGACCAAAATGTTAAAAATTTGAAAATTAAACTCATGAGAAAAATACAATTTACCTGGCATAATTTGGGTTTTGCAGTATTACTGTCAGGTAATGAAGCCCAAGGCCAGGGGAGGCGGCTGGGAGGAGCCACTCACGCCCGAGGGCTGGGCCGGCGGCTGGGAGGAGCAACCCGAGGAGCAGTGGCTGCGCAGGCGCAGGAGGGCCTAGAGGAGCTATCCAACGTTGAAGGTCAGGAAAGACGGCGGTAAGGAGATACCCCTCGTCCAAGGTANAGCCTGGTAGGCTACAGTCCATGGAGTCTCCAGGCGTCAGACAGGACTTAAGGACTGAGCAAAAGCATGCATTTTCTATGTTCCAGGAGCTATGCATTTAGCTGTATTTCTCTCTACTGAGAGCAAATTATAAACTTTAGTTAGAGGTTTTCATCAAGATGTTTACAGATTAGCTGAGGGAGACAGGTATGTATGTAAAAATACAGACCATGATACAAATGCTTTGAGAATGATATGCGTATGACAATGTTGACAAAAATTAGAGAAGCTGAGATTCCATTAGAGAAAATTAGGAAAGATTTCTTAGGGGGATAATGATCCTCCGTGTGAATCTTAGAAGATAACTAGGGATTTTCTAGGTTTGAGCCAAGCATTTATGGGGAAACAATTCCCTGCATTAAGGAACAGAGAACTTTTTAGACAGAGCAAGGAAAAAAATATGCAAAAGCTGAGTAGCAAGTAACTAAACATGGCTAGCACACAGGGAGCTGACAAGAGCAAAGGAAGTGGAGCCAGACTGTGAAGGGTATTCCTGTTAAAGCTTTGGAGTTGATCTTGTCATGATAGAGAAATTCTGAAGGGTCTTAAATGGGGTAGCATGTTAAAATGACCAGACAACAGAGTGATGCTTGAAAGGGGCTAAGTCTAGCAGACAGTTAGAAGGCGACTGCAATAGTCCAAGGGAAAAAAGATGGACTGAGCCAAGGCAAAAGCAGTGAGGGCAAGGGGAACATCTGAGAGAGAACTTTCAGAGGCAAAATTATAAGAACTTAACAAAAAGTGTCGGAGGTCCCTTAAAGGCTTCCAGTTTGAGTTATGGGTAAATGAAGATATTTACCGAGGTGGGATGATTGTCATTTGAGTTATTCATCAAATATTTTCAACTCTCTCCCATTCTACTAGGACACATGCTGGGGTTACATTCTCTGGCCTCATTCTCTGTCTCTTGACATCTTTGATGCTGATCAAAGTGTACAGACTTCCAGTTATAAGATGAGTATATTCTGGGGGTTTTAATGTACTGCAGTGTGATTATAATTGATGATGCCACATTACATACTTAAAAAAAAAAAAAAACCCTTTAGAGCTCTTTTTCTTTCTGACACAGTAACCTCAAAGTTCAAGATGATGGCTAATCCATCAATTTAGTCCCTGACTGACCTGAATGGCACAGCCCCCGTGCCATCTTGTAAAGCATGTGCTGCAAATGAGAAACTGACTTTCAGTGTTGATAAACCACTAATATATTATGATTATTTTGTAACACAGCATAGCATAGCCTGCCCTGACTGATACAATAGAAAACAGAGAATGAAAAATAAACATTGTATAAGTTTACTTTTGTTACTGTAATTATTATCAATACATTGAGTGTAAAATGTGATGAAACACAAAATGGGAAAGAAATCTAAATCCAAAGCAGTCTAAAGATTTCCTCCAGAATGTCTTACCAGACTTCCCCACATATGTGCATCTTCTTTGTGTTCCCTGATCACACTCTGCTTATATCACTAACACACTCAAGTGAAATTGGCTGTTTCTTGTCTGCCTCTTTGAAGTCAAGAAGGTATAGTATGCATGACCACATTTCAAGCACACAGTAGAATGCTTGGCACCAGTGTAGGCCTCAATAAACACTTGTTGGATGCATAAAACGATGAAAGAAGTCATGGGAGAGCATAATACTGTCTAGAGAAGTATGGGTGCAAAGTGAGAAGAGAGCTAAGGTAGACACTCCCAAATTTACTGCTAGGTACAGAAAGGTGGTGCTATTGGTATGAGGGTTCAATCCCTAGGTTGGAAAGAACCCAGTATGTCTTGCCTGGAGCATCCTACTGACAGAGAAGCCTGGTGGGCTATAGGTTGCAAAGATTTGGACATGACTGAAGCGTCTTAGCACACAGAGAAAGACGAGTTTAAGGACACAGAGAAAGAGCAGACAGAAATAGAAAGAAAATTAGAAATGATAATATCCAGGCAAAGCAGAAGAGCATTTCAAGAAGAAAGGAGTAGTCAGACTGAGCATGCTCACTGTGAGCAGATGTAAACACAGAGCGAAAGCAGAGGCTCTCCAAAGTCTTGTTCAAACACACACAGGTTCCNAAAGAGCAGATAGAAATAGAAAGAAAATTAGAAATGATAATATCCAGGCAAAGCAGAAGAGCATTTCAAGAAGAAAGGAGTAGTCAGACTGAGCATGCTCACTGTGAGCAGATGTAAACACAGAGCGAAAGCAGAGGCTCTCCAAAGTCTTGTTCAAACACACACAGGTTCCAAATGCTGCTTTTCAATGAAAGGACATTGCGGCCCTGGGGCAGAACAGATGTAGTTGTATGAAAAGAAGAGAAAGAAGAAAAGATCAGATTACAGTGGATTAAGGACTGGATGAAGCACAGAAATGACCTGGAGAGCTTGTTTGAAAGTAAACTTGGCAGGTCTGGAGAGGGGCCCAGGATTCCAGATTTTGCATTTCACACAAACTCCCAAGTGATGCTGGTGCTGCTGGTCCACTGACTGCACTTTGAATACAAGACTTTAGACTGCCTTTTCCCAAACATCACATATTATGCATAACCTCAGACCCAAGGAATTAAAGAAAAAATATTCTCAAGTTTGAGAACTGCATTGAAAATCTTAAGGTTCTGGTGGGGGAAAAAAAAAGGATCTGAGAGGTTTGCCCTTTTAAAATGATATTCAAAACACAACATTGTACGTTACGAAGTTCAGATTCCAAATTCTTGTAAAAGCCACAGCTGCTAAGAAATTTGGTAAGAGAAAAACTATATTTAAATCCAATGATCTCTAGCTCATCTAGAAATTTTGAAGAGGAAAGTCACTTGAATTCAAGAAAAACAGACTACTTATATTTCCTATACTTCCATGATTCTTTCTTCTTCACTGAGTGACAAAAATTAATAGGCCCCACATAGGTTTTTTGTAGTTTTGAGAAAACTAGGATGGTAACTTTAGGTTATTCTTCATAAGCATAAGGCTAGAACAGTTTGTTTTAGATGTGGGTGAATGGACAAACCTTTGAAACCAAGTCTTCAGCTGTTAGCAAAAAAAAGTTAAGAGCATTTTAAAAAGATTTTTTTTGGACCTTAACTTTAGTGAAATAAATTAAGATGAATAAATTTTGCAAAAATCAGTGTAGAACATATTCCAAAGCACCACGTTTGCAGGACTCTTGCAATAACTGTATTTCTTCTCCCTGTCACATACTCTACTCACTTCAACCCTTTCTCCAGACAAGTGTCAAAGGGACCTTTTAACAGCCCCAACCAGATCAGTTACTCCACTCGCCTACTCCGATATCCCCATGGTTGACATCATGGGTAAAGTGCTCCCCCATCGACGAAGGCTTTTCAGGCTGGGTTCACATCCTGTCTCAAAAAAAAACTGTCTCTTCCCACATAGGAGCTACCTCTGTGATAATTAATCAATCACATGATCATTTTCTATGTGCCTCTCCCTCACTGAACTGGGAGCCCCATGGAGGAAGCTTGATTCAGGGCTGTGCCCAAGACCCATAGGTTATCGCTTTGCACTTAGCAAAAGTGCACATGTTCGACTCTTTGCAACCCCATGGACTATATAGTCCATGGAATTCTCCAGGCCACAATATTGGAGTGGGCACCTTTCTCCAGAGGATCTCTCCAAACCAGGGATCGAACCCAGGTCTCCCACAATGCAGGAGGATTTTTTTACTGGCTGAGTCACCAGGGAAGCCTGCTTTGCACTTAACTTAATAACTTAATAACTTAACTCAATAAATGCCTGTTCAAGGAATGAACGGTATCAGATTAAACCTACAATTTTATGCTAGTTCAGTGTTGCTCAACATGTCAATATAATTTTACTTAAAGTGTTGCATATGCAATATATTTCTATATTACTTATAAATAATTTGTTAGGCATTGGTTCAAGCTCTGATAAAGCATCTCATGGCACAAGCTGACTCCTGCAGTCATGTGATGGCAGCGCAGCCCGCTGCCAGTTTAAACTCTTATAAGAAGAATGAAAGTAGCTCTCAGGCCTAAGCAGAAGAGTCAAGTGAAACTTGGCATCATATCACAAATCCAACAGTCTATCAACTTTATTTCTTCCTAGCTACTTTATTGGCAATTAAATTATACTATGCCAATGGCTTGCTCATAGGGTTACGGGGTTATGGAATATGAAATTACTAAAATGATGGCCATAATACACAGACTTCAGTTCTTATAGAGTTAAAATGAGATAAGACCAATTTGGGCCAATCTTTGAGTGTTGTTCAGTCACACAGTCATGTCTGACTCTTTGCCACCCCCATGGACTGCAGCACACCAGGCTTCCCTGTCCATCACCATCTCCCAGAGCTTGCTCAAACTCATGTCCATTGAGTCAGTGATGCCATCCAACTATCTCATCCTCTGTCGTCCCCTTCTCCTCCTGCTGTCAATTTTTCCCAGCATCAGGGTCTTTTCTAATGAGTTGACTCTCTGCATCATGTGACCAAAGTATTGCAGTTTCAGCTTCAGCATCAATCCTTCCAATGAATAGTCAGGATAGATTTCCTTTAGGATGGACTGGTTGGATCTCCTTGCAGTCCAAGTGACTCTCAAGAGTCTTCTCCAATACCACACTTCAAAAGCATCATTCTTGGGCGCTCATCCTTCTTTATGGCCCAACTCTCCCATCTATACATGACTACTGGAAAAACCATGGCTTTGATTAAACAGACCTTTTTTGGCAAAGTAATGTCTCAGTTTTTTAATACACCGTCTATGTTGGCTCATAGCTTTTCTTCCAAGGAGCAAGCATCTTTTAATTTAATGGCTATAGTCACCATCTGCAGTGATTTTGGAGCCCAAGGAAATAAAGTCAGCTACTGTTTCCATTGTTTACCCATCTACTGGCCATGAAGTGATGGAACCAGATGCCATGATCTTAGTTTTCTGAATGTTGAGCTTTAAGCCAGCTTTTTCACTCTCCTCTTTTACCATATCAAGAAGCTCTTTGGTTCCTCTTCATTTTCTGCCATAAGGGTGGTGTCATCTGCATATCTGAGGTTATTGATATTTCTCCCAGCAATCTTGATTCCAGCTTGTGCTTCTTCCAATCCGAGTTTCTCATGATGTACTCTGCATAGAAGTTAAATAAGCAGGGTGACAATATACAGCCATGACCTACTCCTTTTCCTATTTGGAACCAGTCTGTTGTTCCATGTCCAGTTCTAACTGTTGCTTTCTGACCTGCTTACAAGTTTCTCAAGAGGCAGGTCAGATGGTCTAGTATTCCCATCTCTTTCAAAATTTTCCACAGTTTATTGTGATCCACGCAGTCTAAGATTTTGGCATAGTCAATAAAACAGAAATAGATATATTTTGGAACTCTCTTTCTTTTTTGATGATCCAGCTGGTGTTGGCAATTTGATCTCTGGTTCCTCTGCCTTTTCTAAAACCAGCTTGAACATCTGAAAGTTCACAGTTTACATATTGTTGAAGCCTGGCTTGGAGAATTTTGAGCATTACTTTACTATTGTGTGAGATGAGTGCAATTATGGGCTAATTTGAGCATTCTTTGGCATTCCCTTTCTTTGGGATTGGAATGAAAACGGACCTTTTCTAGTCCAAACTAGAATAAATTAAACTGAACAAAACCTTTGTAGCTCCAACTTCAGTTTAAGGTTGAGGAGAGAAACAATTTGCTATTGCTCTTTTCCATAGCCTGCTGCAGGAATAATTATTCAGGAAGTCTAACTCTCTTATCTTCAGAAATTTCTTTGCCATCTTGACTTTATGCATGTCAGAAGCCCAAACGGATAAAATTAGAGGCACAATGCATCTGTGTTTGTTATCATAAGGCTTTTACTATCTTTTCCTAGTCAAAAACCCTCTCACTATGATCTCTTCACCTTTTGAACCCAAAGCTCCTGCTATTTGTACACAGCATTCCAGCAACTCTTAGAGACCCAGAAATAACTGCAAAACTTTGAAAGAGCATAAATTATAAACTCAAATCAAACAGAACATTCTTAAAAGCAAGCAGAATCTAGTGAGGTTTTTTTAAACAGAGATATAAAATGATTTTATTGCTCACCACAACAGTAAACATCTCAGTTATAAAACAGGAAATGTTTATCTGGGCAGAGATTACTTAATGTATCTATATGAAATCATCTGGTTCAGAACATATGAAAAGAATGCTTTTGAAGACAGTGCCAGAAAACACCCACTTTCTAAAGGTTACCTTTAGAAATGTACCTTAGAATAGTACTAAGAAATGGTTGCAAATTGGTCAGTTTCCTAATTTCATACAGGTGATTTTTTTAAAATTGTACCCCTAGGGATAAGCCCAAGAGAGATGAAAACATGCACACATAATAACTTGCTTTATGTACATGAAGGTTCAGAGCAACATTATTCATAATAGTCAAAAGGTGAAAACAACTAATATGTCCATCAACTGATAGATTTTTTAAATGTGGTAAATCCATACAACAGAGTATTATTTGGCCATAAGGAATGAAATACTGATACATACAATAACATGGATGAACCCTGAAGATATTATGTGGGGTAAAAGAAGCCAGTCACAAAAACCACACATGGTCATATGAAATGTCCAGAAAGGGGGAAACATAGAGTAGATTAATGGCTGCTTAGAGCTGGGGCAGAGGGGACACAGAAAGATGGAAGGGTGACAGATAGCTAAGAGAGAAGAACGTTTCTTCTTGAGGCCATGAAAATGTTTAAAAATTGACTATAGTGATGACTGAACTTACCTGTAAATATATTAAAAATTACTGAATTACACACTTTTTAATGGGTGAATCGTATGATATGTAAAGTATATTTCAATAAAGTTATAAAAATGTTTAAACAAATCAATAAATCCAAGTAAAGCACTGTTTTTATAGCACCCTGCCTCTGCTCAGAGGCCTCTAAGCATTGAAGCACTTAAAAATGGGTTTTAAACTTACATTAGCATTCCACCCTGAGAATGAAAGGAAGTGTGAGCCGTTCCACACAGTGTTACGACGATGCTGCTGCTGCTGAGTCGCTTCCGGCGTGTCCGACTCTGTGCGACCCGAGACGGCAGCCCACCAGGCTCCCGCATCCCTGGGATTCTCCAGGCAAGAACACTGGAGTGGGGTGCCATTGCCTTCTCCAATGCATGAAAGTGAAAAGTGAAAATGAAGTCGCTCAGTCGTGTCCGACTCTGTGCGACCCCATGGACTGCAGCCTATCAGGCTCCTCTGTCCAGGGGATTTTCCAGGCAAGAGCACTGGAGTGGGTCGCCAGTGCCTTCTCCGGTTATGACAATGAGAGCATTCCAAATGACAGATGTATGACCAAGGGAGCACCTACCAGACAGATTTTCCCAGAGGTAACAACTACAAACTCTGGACAAAATATAAAAAAAAGCGACTACTGGAAGGCCCAGGAAAGGAAACGAAAGCAGGCCAAGTCTGGAGGGGAGGGAGTCCTGGCACAAGAGCAGGGCAGAGGTCAGTTTCAGGGTTTGTCCTCTCTAGCCCAGAGCAGACCTCTGACCCTCTCTGCCCTAGGCTTCTATGAAACCCAGCATCTCTGGGATCCTTTCCTTCTTGTCCAACAACTCTGGTGTCTCTTGATCCTTCCTCTTTTCTCATCTCCCCTGAACACCNATCTTCTTGGTAAAGATTCATTTCTTATGTCTTAAAGACTACATTTATTTTAAAATGTATCATGCTGGCTTATATATGCTGAATATAATCTATCTAACTAGAATATCTCCTTGAGTGTCTGGCTCCATTGGAGTATCTTCTCATTCATCTCTTTTACATTTTTAATTCTATTATGTTTGCCTCCTGGCAAACTGATTAAATTATTTTCACAACAGTCATTCTGTCTCTTTTTTAAAGCATATAGTTTGCTTATAATGTGTAAGTTTCATGTGTATAGCACAGTGACTCAGTTAACTGTGTGTGTATATACACACATACATATTCTTTTTCAGATTCTTTTCCCTTATCATTATTACTAAATATTGAGTATCGATCCCTATATTATCTATAAAATAGATAACCAACAAGGACCTAGCTGTTGGTTATCTATTTCATAGAAAGTACTTTGGCTATGTGAATCCCAAACTCCTAATTTTTCCCTACCCACTCCCTTCCCCTTTGGTAACCATAAGCTGGTTTTCTATGTCTGTGAGTTTATTTCTGTTTTGTAAATAGTTCATTTGTATTTTTTTAGTTTATAATTAGGAGAAATATCATATGATATTTGTCTTTGGCTTACTTATCATGCTTAGCATGATAATTTCTAGGTCCATATGTTTGCCGCATATGGCATTACTTCATTCTTTATGTCTGAGTAATATTCCATTGTGTGTGCATGTTGAGAGAGAGATATCACATCTTCTTTATCCATTCATCACAATAGCCACTCTCTGACACTTGCAGGACTTTGTCCATTGATCCTCTCTCTTCTGCCACTCTATCAACTCTCTCCTTTCTTCATTTCCCTGCATACCTTCTTTAAAATCTTTGGATCATAATTTCAATGATACTCTTGCTAATGCCCTGAACCATTTTGCCCCCTCTGGATTTTCTTCTCCCTCATCTTATAAAGGTCAACATGAGATGAATTCAACAACCTTCTCTATATATCTACACCTGGACAACTGAATGTGTGGCTGTAAAAAGTTATTCAGCAGGACTGACTGATTGCTAAAGTCTTCTCTATTCTCCTCAAACTATCTTTCCCTACTCTTCTGCCTTCTGTCCTCACTTTCAGAAAAGGATCCATCCCAATTCCCACCAAATGTAGAAAATAAAAACCATCAAATGGGAATTGCCTCAACACTGCCTGTTTTTACCATAAAGTTTTATGAGCAGACAGCCCTGTCCATGCGTGTGTATACTGTTACAGCCGTTTTCCTGCCACAGCAACAGCACTGAGTGGTTGCAAGAGAGCCATGTGGCCCCACAAGGCCAAAAATATTTACTATCAGACCCTTTACAGACAAAGTTTGCCAACTCCTGATACAGAGTATCACTGTATCCCTGCATCCATGGCTATTTTAATTGTTATAAAGCTTAATATGATAGCCAAATCAAATTATAAATTCTTTTAAGAAAATCACATTATCTCTTACTAGGGCCCTTAGTAAAACCCAATATAATTGTACTGGTGGCAAACCGGCAACTGCATAATTATTGGTGTAATACATGGTTATTTCATAAAAACATTCAAAGATAATCTTCAAAAAAATTATCCAGACTTTTAATGCATTACACTTGAAGAAGAAAGGAAAACACTAAGTTTCAGGGATGTTCAAACTTAAATAGGACTGCAACATGCATTATAAACTCTAAGGACCAAGAGATATTCAGAAGATTATAAAGGAGAAAGTACAAATTTATTCCTGCTTCTGCAAAAACAGGAAAAAATAATAGCATACAGTGTGCTTAATGTGCTTAGCCACTCAGTCATGTCTGACTCTTTGGTCTGCTTTGGACTGTAGCCCACCAGGCTCCTCTGTCCCTGGGATTTTTCAGGCAAGAATAACCACTGGAGTGGTTTACCATTTTCTTCTCCAGGGGATCTTCCTGACCCAGGATCGAACCCACATCTCCTGTGTCTCCTGCATTGCAGGCAGATTCTTTTCCCACCAAGCCACTGGAGAAGCCTCAAATAATAGCATAAATAATACTAACTCAGTTGTCTCTCTCTATATGTAAGCAAATATTGCCTTTTCTCATTAGTGTATGCCCAGTATCTAGAACACAAGTCAGGAATAGATTAATACCTGTTGAATAAATAACTGAACTCAACCACCTAAACAAAAATTCTCTGTACATGACTATATAAATAATCTCTTTTTAAAAAATGATATACGCCTCATAAGATCTATTCTTAAATCATCCAAAAACACTTTAGGGGAGAGAATATATTTGATAAAATAATAAAAATATTTCCTTTCAAGGAAAATATGCTAAAATTTATAATATTAGTTTTTACTAAGACTATTTATTAGTACTACTCCATATTCAAATTTCCTATCATGAACTTTGAAGTCAGTTAGAAAATGTTGTTTTCAAAAGTAAATTATCATGGATTTTATTATAGAAACATATTTTTCAACACCACCTATGTTAAGAAAGAAGTAGCCTTGCAACTCTGTTAACCCCACACATCAGCAATCCCCAGACATTCTAGGTTCATGGTACCATCGGTGTCTAGGTACTATTTTCAGTGGACCTAAGCCAAAAGAAGTGCCTAATGCTTTCATTTATTAAGTAGCTTCATCCAACAATTTTGTAAGTACTTATAGCCTAAAAATTTGGTAAACATTTGAAAAACTACTACATATGCTTTAGATATTTTCATGCCATCCTTAACCGCAATTACTTACCATCTTGGGATGTATGCATCTGTTGAGCACTGCTCAACACTTTAACCTTAGAATCAGATTGAAAAACACCCGCATACATTGCCTGTTCCAAGTAGATTCTTGCCTGGTACAACTTTCTACACGACCACCACCAAGAACCCAGATTTATGAAGACAGAATGACCTCAAAAGGAATAGAGCACAATCCCACATTGAAAATGTGAACTATGTCAGGCTAGTATTTCATTTGGTAACCAACAAATGTCAAGTATCACTAGATTTCCCTCAAAAATTGAAAATTACCAGCAGCCTCTGTGAATCACTGCAGTGTCATAGGGTACTTCAGCACAGTTTCAAAATCATGGTTCCAGACTATTTCTCCCACATCAGTCTACATAAATCCCAATCCTTAAAGAAGTAACTCAAACTCCATTTCATTCAGGAAGCCTTCCTTGACTACCCAGACAGGGGCAATCTCTTTCTGCCTCATCTGAGTTTCTGGTATGAAAAAGAGACTAATTGACTCCCAGCATCTATTCTTTCCTTTGATCTTGGAAACAGAACCCTACATTTAGAATAAAGACACCATTTCCCAGTCTCTTCTCAAGTTGTGTGAGGCCATGTGGTCAAGCTCTGGACCATGAGATGAATTTCAAGATGGTCAATGTGACTTCCAAGAAGTATTTTCCGAGACAGGGGTATCGATCACCTTTCCTCTTTCCTGTTGGCTGGAATAAGACGAGCTACCCACTCCAGTATTCCTGGGCTTCCCTGGTGGCTCAGACGGTAAAGAATCCACAAGCAATGTGGAAGACCTCGGTTTGATTCCTGGGTTGGGAAGATCCCCTGGAGGAGGGCATGGCAACCCATTCCAGTATTCTTGCCTGGAGAATCCCCATGAACAGAGGAGTCTGGTGGGCTACAGTCCATGGGGTCACAAAGAGTCGGACATGACTGAACGACTAAGCACAACACTTATGTCATCAATCAGGATAAGTTCAGAAGAAAAATTGACAACTTAGTGATCTGTAATTAAAAATTTCTAATCTGTAATTTACTAAGTAAAGTGTGACAGCCAAAATGTTCTTAAATAGGAATTAGTAGACAGCAAACCATACAAAATAAGGTTGGTCCTACCATCTTTCCCCACATCCTCACCTTTCCCCTTCAAAATGCCACACTGACCCAAGTGGTCTTTTCAAAATGCTCGTGTGGATGTGTCACCTGCCTATATAAAACCGTCCAGAGACTTGAAAGACAAAAACCAGTTTTCCTAACATGTTCTAGAAGACAGTGCTTCTCTGACTTCAATGTCGGAGTGAATCACATGCAGAGAGTCTGACCCAGTAGCTTTGGAAGTGGTGGTGTGGGGCTTGAGATTCTGCATTTCTTACCAGCTCCCAGAGGATGCTGATGAGGGTGGTGTGAGGACCATACTTTGAGTAGCAGGATCTGGAGACTCTCTAGGTGTGCCCTGCCTACACCAGGTTAATTACAGCAGTTCATGACTTTACACCTCTCAAGCCCATCCCCTTCTCTCCACACCAGCCACCTGGGTCCTCTCAGTTCCCCATTATCACTCTTTGCCTGGACCGGCCTCCCTCCATCCCCAACCTTTGGGAGTCACTCAGCAGTCACCCTTACACATCAACTCATGACCCATGCTGGTTCTGGTCTTTCTGTCCTATATCCGTTATCATTTACATATATTTGTTTGAATATTAGATTGTGTTGATTATTCCTGCTAGACTGTAGACTCTATGAGGTCAGGGACCAAGTTGGGTTTTGCTTCTCATTGTAGCCCCAGTATTTTTAAAGGGCCTGGCTTATAGCACACACTTCATAAAAATATCAAAAATAATGGATAAACTCTTCTACCATATCCTCCCATTGTCAGAAGAGTCTTAAAAATACAAGGAATTGAATGCTGCTGCTCCATGTGTGAATAATTATTACAGTCATTATAATAGTAATACTGTAGCCAGAAACCCATTGACCTTTTCCTGTGAGTCAGGCATTCCTCTAAATGTGTCAGATACAGAACTACTCAGGACAGCTCTACTGAGTGGGTGCTATCACCATACCCATTTACAGAAGAGGAATGTGAGGGTCTTTGTGAGTAATTTAATTAAAATAATTCAAGCTAATCAACAAAAAAGGCAGATCTAAACTGATTCCCTTTTCTGAAATTCTGAAGATGACTAGAGATCCATGGTTTTTAATTTGGCTTGAAATCTAGATCACAGCTTTCGGAGCTTCCTGGAACACACTATCTACTCTCCAGATCTGTCTACACAGACAGACTGAATTTTCCCCCACTGAGCCACGCAGAGCTGACCTCAGGTGACCCCAAACCTACGCAGGACCAGATCTCATAATGTAGCCATTGCAGGGTAAGCAACAGACTTCTTCCTGAGTCTCCATGCTTCTGCCCCTCCTTGCAAGTCAGACACAGCCTAACGGAGGATGACAACTCAGGGCAGTTGGACAAAGAGAGCTACGTCTTAGAAACAGCCTCTCTGTGGTATTATTTCTAGAGCTCACATTTCAAAATTATTTTTAAAACTTTAACCTAATTATCTAATAAAGCCTTGATCATGTGGAATCTTTACAGAAGTTTACTATTCTCCACCTTTTGTAGACATGGAAAATGATAAGAAAATAAGCAAATTATAAAGAATTTATAAATACTGCCAGGGAATGAAATGGAATTCCAGAAAATGTGGAATTTTGTACAACTTCCATAGCTTCAAATGTTTTGCCCTGAGAATGACATGTAAGTATTGGCCTTGATCATCAGTTCCCAAAGATGTTGTATGCTTTAAGACAGTGCAAGAAAAATCATTTTCAATAGCAAAGATTGAAACAGAAAAGAAGTTCAAGTTTATATTTAATAATNCCATAGCTTCAAATGTTTTGCCCTGAGAATGACATGTAAGTATTGGCCTTGATCATCAGTTCCCAAAGATGTTGTATGCTTTAAGACAGTGCAAGAAAAATCATTTTCAATAGCAAAGATTGAAACAGAAAAGAAGTTCAAGTTTATATTTAATAATATCAACAACAACAACAACAAGAAAAATTCCAAAGTTTTGCTAAACATATGCCATTTTGGCCTACAAGAGCTCTAGAATTTATAATATTCACCAAATGATACCATCCACAAAGAGACTAACATCAGCTTACTACTTTTAAGGTATGGCATCAAATATAAGAGATATGCTAATATTTTTATTTCAAACAGGAATATGGAATTTAGAAAGATGGTAATGATAACCCTGTATGTGAGACAGCAAAATAGACACAGATGTAAAGAACAGACTTTTGGACTCTGTGGGAGAGGGAGAGGGTGGGATGATTTGGGAGAATGGCATTGAAACATGTATACTATCATGTAAGAAACAAATCGCTAGTCTAGGTTTGATACAGGATACAGGATGCTTGGGGCTGGTGCACTGGGATGGCCCAGAGAGATGATATGGGGAGGGTGGTGGAAGAGGGGTTCAGGGTTGGGAACTCATGTCCACCTGTGGTGGATTCATGTCAATGTATGGCAAAACCAATACAGTATTGTAAAGTAAAAAAAAACAATTGACAGACTTGTAGATACAGCCAGGGAAGGAGAGGGTGGAATTAAGAGTAATGTTGAAATGCATACATTACCATATGTTAGATAGCTAGCTAGTGGAAAGATGCTGTGTAACACAGGGAGTTCAACATGGTGCTCTATGACAACCTCGAGGGATGGGAATGGGTGGGAGGTGGGATGAAGGTTCAAAAGGGAGGGAACATATGTGTATTTATGACTGATTCACATTGTTGTATGGCAGAAACCAACACAACATTGTAATTTTTAGAATTAATAAAATTCTAAAACATATAAAAAACAAAGAAAAAATTCCATCACACCTTCCATCATGTCTCCATAACTCACCACGGAATGTTGGTAAGGATATTATCAAGGCACAATTTTTATGTACATTTTCTGAGACCAGAATATGTAAAATAAAAACATGCTGGATTTCAATCATTTAAAAAAATAAAAACAATAAGAACAATACATCCAAAGGCAATACCACGTACTTGGTTTGAGGCTCATTCAGCACCCTGATTCTTTAGACAGGAAGGCGGTGAACTGCACAGGCCTTCATACTTACTGTTACCAGAGAACAGCCTGCCACGAGCACAAGGTCACTCCAGCTGGTGTAGCCTGCACCAGGCACAGGATCTCCCTCTAAACTCTGTGGAGATGTTACATTGTCACATCATGGTCCTCACATTCCACCATCCTGAGAAAAGGCAGACGCTAAGACTCCACCAGCTGACAGTCAGCCTGGAACAGTATCCTGCACACAACCATCAGTCCAAAATGTGATATGAATTGTTTCAGTGTTAGAGATGGAGCTTCTCCAAACTACCTCCACTCTCTGTACACTGAGTAAAAATGATCCAGTGTTATCCACTTCTTTTAGAAAGGAAAATCTACCACTGCTAGATGCTTTCCTCTCTGTCCTCAATAAACTCAAACCACTCCTTATGTGAATCAAGAGAAGATTTATGGAATATAAGATCAATCATCTAGCTATTTCTCAAACCAGGCATCTCTCAGTCCTCATGCATACTAGCTTCCACTCTGTCAAAAAGCAAACGGTCTCCCAAATCATCCATCAGNTGAAACCACTCCTTATGTGAATCAAGAGAAGATTTATGGAATATAAGATCAATCATCTAGCTATTTCTCAAACCAGGCATCTCTCAGTCCTCATGCATACTAGCTTCCACTCTGTCAAAAAGCAAACGGTCTCCCAAATCATCCATCAGTGAAGTATACCAAACCCAAATGTCTTTTGTTGTGATGTTTGTTTTTAATGCCCCAAGAGGCCTGAAGAACAAGCATCTGGTTTCTGGTTCTCTGTAAGTCTTTTCATCCCATTTTCTGGCATTTAATTGAAGCATATAAAGTTCAAATAACTCACACTCTTTCAAAATGAAATTACTCAATTCACACCAGAACACATGGTTCTGCAATCCAGTCCTGCTCACATTTTCTCCTTTGGAAATTAACAGCATCAACTAGTCCTCCCTCAAGTTTCCTAGTCACACATCCCAGAACACTTGTTCAATATGGAGACTAAATATCAACATGATATTTTTCCTGTCAAGAAGACCTGAATAATAATCCAATATCCAGACAGCATATCAACTCAGTGTTTGTTTGGAGGGTAGTGCTATTTAGCTGAAGTCTGAAACATGAGAGAAAAGACTGGAATGCTTCAGAAGCAGTTTCTACGATACTGTCTCCACCACTGAAAATCTAGGTGAGCTTATAAAGTCATCACCCTGTCCCAACCATATATTCATATCTGTAAATAAAGGATAAAAAATAAATGCCTTGCTCCAACCACAAATATTCCAACAATAAAATGAAATTGACAAAGCAAAAGAAAAGTAAGGAAATAGTGATAATAATGTTTCTTTCAACTTTAGAAAGCTGTAGGAGTCTTGATTTTTCTTGAACACACAGCATGAAATTTGTTCACATCAGTCTCCCTAGAGGAAAGTTATAACCTTTGTTAAAGGGAAGATATGTCTTCAAAGGCAACATGAGAATTTTGAAGGTAAACCCCATCTTCTTTAGAGCCCAGTGGGAGGGTCACATGCCTGTGAGAGTTTCTGAAGATGATCTTGGAAAGAAACAGCAGGCAACCTCCCCACCTAGATGAGGCAGATAAATGAGACCCCATGTCCTCTTTTGAGATGGCTTTGACCCCAATCTCAAATATGTCAATGATATCATTTTACAGCAGATACAAATCTTGAAGTAGTCAAAGATTCCATTTAAGACAGATACAATATCAGAACTCTTTCTGCATATATTGCAGAGTCTTAAAGGTCCCTCCTTTTTTGCAGTATGTATTTTTGGAAACAATGAAGACTACAGAGTGGGGGGAAAAAGGAGGGCTGCGCTCTCCATCCTTCAGGAAATTAAATATTTGACATTTACTAATTAAAATATTCTGAATTTCANATTAAGGCAGTCTAAACTAATGAAGAGATGTCTTTAAATGTTTGTGTATGCTCAGCCACCTCAGACTCTTTCTGGTCCATGGACTGTAGCCTACCAGGCTCCTTTGTCCATGGAATTTTTCAGGCAAGAATACTGGAGCAGATTGCCATTTCCTATTTCAGGGGATCCTCATGACCCAGGGATTGAACCAGGGTCTCCTGCATTGACACCAGATTATTTACCTTTAAATGTTTAATAATCACCTAATCTTGATATATTGATTTTTTATGGAAAGGATAAAAATCAATATATCACTGAGATTAGATTATTAAACATTTAAACAATATATCAAATTGTTTAATACATATTAAACAATATATCAAGATTGCCTGGAGAAATAACAATAATCTCAGATACACAGGTGATACCACCCTTATGGCAGAAAGCAAAGAATTAAAGAGCCTCTTAATGAAAGGGGAAAAAAAGCACCATGTCCTTACTGCCATTGGCCGCACATGGTGGGGTGTTGCTCCAGAATATTACTTCAGAAAAATATCAAGCTCTGAGCCTTTGGAGTGGGAGCAATGACTCCAAGACCCTAGACTATCAGAGAACTAACCCTAGGGAATATCAAATAGTGAGAACTCACAGAAAGGAAACCACTTGAGTATAAGACCCAGTATCACCAACCACCAGTAGCACCCTGTGCAAGATGCCTCATCTAATAATAAATAAAACAAAATACAAACCCAATCATCAGCAGACAGGATTACCACCTCACTCAGCCTTGCCCATCAGAGGAAAAACAAACAAACAAACAAAAACTCAGCACAAATCTCTCCTATAGGAAGCTCACACAAACCACTGGACCAACTTTAGAAGGGCAGAAACCAAAAGGAAGAAGGAATTCAACCTTCTTCAAGGAAAGAATTCAACTTTCCTTGAAGCCTGGGAAAGTGAGTGAAAGTGAAGTCAGTGAAGTCGCTCAGTCATGTCTGACTCTTTGTGACCCCATGGATGGTAGCCTACCAGGCTCCGCGGTCCATCAGATTNGAAGAAGGAATTCAACCTTCTTCAAGGAAAGAATTCAACTTTCCTTGAAGCCTGGGAAAGTGAGTGAAAGTGAAGTCAGTGAAGTCGCTCAGTCATGTCTGACTCTTTGTGACCCCATGGATGGTAGCCTACCAGGCTCCGCGGTCCATCAGATTTTCCAAGCAAGAATACTGGAGTGGGCTACCATTTCCTTCTCCAGGGGATCTTCCCAACCCAGGGATCAAACCTGGGTCTCCTGCACTGCAGACAGACACTTTACCATCTGGTCCACTAGGGAAGCCTGGGAAAAGGAGACCTCAAACAAAGTAACATAAAAAAAAAATAATGAAAAGGCACAGAAATACTGCACAAATAAGGGAACAAACTAGAAACACAGAAGTCCAAATAAATGAAGAGGAAATAGGCAAACTACCTGAAAAAGAACTCAGAATAATGATAGCAAAGATTATCAAACACCTTGAAAACAAAATGGAGAAAATGCAAGAATCAATTAACAATGACCTAGAAGAATTAAAGAATAAACATACAGAGACAAACAATATAATTACTGAAATTAAAAATAGAAGCAATCAATAGCAGAATATCTGAAGTAGGAAGATGAATCAGTGAGCTGGATGATAAAATGTGGAAATAACTTCTGAAGAGCAGAATAAAGTAAAAAGAATGAAAAGAATTGAGGACAGTCTCAGAGATGTCTGGGACCATATTAAATGCATCAACATTCAAATTATAGGGGTCTCAGAAGAAGAAGTGAAAAGGAAAGGGTATAAGAAAAAATTTGAAGAAATTATAGTTGAAAACTTGCCCAACATGGAAAAGAAAATAGTCAATCAAGTCCAAGAGGCACAGAGAGTCCTACACAGGATAAACCCAAGGAGAAACACGCCAAGACACATACTAATCAAACTGACAAAGACTAAACACAAAGAAAGAATATTAAAAGCAGCAAGGGAGAAGCAACAAGTAACATACCAGGGAAAATCCCATATGCTTAACAGCTGATCTTTCAGCAGAAACTCTGCAGGCCAGAAGGGAATGGCAGGATATATTTAAAGTACTGAAAGGGAAAAATCTACAACCAAGATTACTGTACCTGGCAAGGATCTCATTCAGAATTGATGGAGAAATAAAGCTTTTCAGACAAGCAAAAGTTAAGAGAATTCAGTACCACCAAACCAGCTTCACAACAAATGTTAAATGGACTTATATAGTCAAGAAATACAAGAGAAGAAAAAAGATATACAAACAATTAACAAACAATTAATACAATGGCAACAGGAACATATATACAATAATTACTTTAAATGTAAATAGATTAAATGCTGTATCCAAAAAATACAGATTTGCTGAATGGATACAAAAACAAGACACATATATATGCTGTCTATAAGAAATCCACTTTAGACCTAAAGACACATACAGACTGAAAGTGAGAGTATGGAAAAATATATTCCATGCAAATAGGAAGCAAAAGAAAGCTGGAGTAGCAATCCTCATATCAGACAAATAGACCTTAAAGAGGATTACAAGAGATAAGGAAGGATACTACATAATGATCAAGGGATCAGTCCAAGAGGAAGACATAACAATTGTAAATATCTATGCACCCAACATGGAAGCACCTCAATACATAAGACAAACACAACAGACTTAATAGGAGAAATTTCCAATAACACAATAATAGTAGGAGACTTTAACACCCCACCCACACCAATGGACAGAACATCAAGACAGAAAATTATTAAGGAAACACAAGTCTTAAATACATTAGATGAGATGGATCTCATGGATATCTTCAGGACATTCCACACAAATGCAGAAGAATACACCTTCTTTTCAAGTGCACATGGAACATTCTCCAGGATAGACCACATCTTGGGTCACAAATCAAACCTCACTAAATTTAAGAAAATTGAAATTGTATCAAGTATCTTCTCCGACCACAATGCTATGAAACTAGATATCATTTACAAGAAAAAAAAGTGTAGGAAATGCAAACACATGGAGATTAAATAACACAGTTCTAAATAGCCAACAGGTTACTGAAGAAATCAAAAGAGAAATAAAAAAATTTCTAGAAACAAATGACAATGAAAACATGATAACTTAAAACATATGGGATGAAGCAAAAGCAGTTCTAAAAGGAAGTTTATAGCAATACAATCCTACCTCAAGAAGCAAGAAAAACATCAAATAGACTACCTAATTTTACACCTAAACTAACTGGGAAAAGGAAGGGAACAAAAACCCAAAATTAGTAGAAGGAAAGAAATCATAAAATCCAAGCAGAAATAAATGAAAAAGAAATGAAATAAACAATAGTAATGATTAATAAAAGTAAAAGCTGGTTCTTTGAGAAGACAAAGAAAACTGACAAACCTTTAGCCAGACTCATCAAGGGAAAGAGAGAAGAATCAAATCAACAAAATTAGAAATGAAAAAGGAGCGNATTCACTGGAAAGACTAATGCTGAAGCTCCCATAGATTGGCCACCTGATGTGAAGAACTGACTCCTTGGAAAAGACCCTGACACTGGGAAAGATTGAAGGCAGGAGGAGAAGGGGATGACAGAGGAGGAGTTGGTTGGATGGCATCACCAATTCAATGGATATGACTTTGTGCAAGCTCTGGGTGTTTGTGATTGACAGGGAAACCCGGGGTGCTGCATTCCATGGGGTTGTAAAGAGTCGGACACCACTATATGACTGAAATGAACTGAAGGAAGCATCTTAAAGTAACTATGGTTAATGAGAAAGTGTTAAGTATCTGCAGCTTTTGATATAGACTACAGAGCAAGATTCTAAAAATTTTCTCTTTTCTGGAACTTGTTTGAAATATCAACACGTATTAATGTTGCATATTTCCACTAAGATATCTGAATAATCATTTAAAATTAAAGGTCTGATAAGAATGTGAGAGGTATATGTATTGACTATTAAGTAGTAACCTTTTCTTTCAGTTCTGTTCAGCTCAGTCGCTCATGTCCGACTCTTTGTGACCCCATGAATTGCAGCACTCCAGGCCTCCCTGATCATCACCAACTCCTGGAGTTCACTCAAACTCACATCCATAGAGTCAGTGATGCCATCCAGCCATCTCATCCTCTGTCGTCCCCTTCTCCTCCTGCTCCCAATCATTCCCAGCATCAGAGTCTTTTCCAACGACTCAACTCTTTGCATGAGGTGGCCAAAATTTTAGAGTTTCAGCTTTAGCATCAGTTGTTTCAAAGAACACCCAGGACTTATCTCCTTTAGAATGGACTGGCTGGATCTCCTTGCCATCCAAGGGACTCTCAAGAGTCTTCTTCAAAACCACCTTTCAAAAGCATCAGTTCTTTGGTGCTCAGCTTTCTTCAGAGTCCAACTCTCACATCCATACATGACCACAGGAAAAACCACAGCCTTGACTAGTCGGACCTTAGTCGGCAAAGTAATGTCTCTGCTTTTGAATATACTGTCTAGGTTGATCATAACTACTTAGAGAAGAGCTAACGCCTATCCTTCCAAAACTCTTTCCAAAAACTGCAGAGGAAGGACTCGATGACATAAATCAAACCAAGATCCTCTATGACTCACCTTCTAGAGTAACAGAAATATAAACAAAATTAAACAAGTGGAACCTGATTAAACTTAAAAGCTTTTGCACAGCAAAGGAAACTATAAGCAAGGTGAAAAAACAACCCTCAGAATGGGAGAAAATAATAGCAAATGAAACAACTGACAAAAGATTAATTTCCAAAATATACAAATGGCCCATACAACTCAAGACCAGAAAGACAAACAACCCAATCAAAAAGCGGAGAAAAGACCTCAGCAGGCGTTTTCCCAAAGAAGACAGATGGCTAACAAACACATGAAAAGATGCTCAAATCAAAATTACAATGAGATGTCACCTCACACTGGTCAGAATGGCCATCATCAAAAAGCCTACAAACAATAAATGCTGGAGAGGGTGTGCAGAAAAGGAATGCCCTTGCACCACTGGTGAGAATGTAAATTGATACAGCCACTATGGAAGACGGTATAGAGACTCCTTAGAACACTAGGAATAAAACCACCATATGACCCAGCAATCCCACTCCTAAGCACATACCCTGAGGAAACCAAAATTGAAAGAGACACATGTATCCCTTTGTTCATTGCAGCACTATTTACAATAGCTAGGTGTCCATCAACAGATAAATGGATAAAGAAGTTGTGGTACATATACACAATGGACTATTACTCAGCCATAAAAAGGAATGCATTTGAATCAGTTCTAATGAGGTGGTTGAACCTAGAACCTATAATACAGAGTGAAGTGAGTTAGAAAGAGAAAGATAAATACCGTATTCTAATGCATATATATGAAATCTAGAAAAATGATACTGAAGAATTTATTTGCAGGGCAACAGAACAGAAACAGACATAGAGAATAGACTTATAGACAAACCTAGACAGCATATTAAAAAGCAGAGACACTACTTTGCAATAAAGGTCCATAAAGTCAAAACTATGGTTTTTCCTTTCCTGTAGTCATGTATGGATGTGAAGTGAAGTGCAAGTCGTGTCCGACTGTTTGGATCCCATGGACTATATAGTCCATGGAATTCTCCAGGATACTCTGGGATACTGGAGTGGGTAGCCTTTCTCTTCTCCAGGGATCTTCCCAACCCAGGGATCAAACCCAGGTCTCCCACATTGCGGGCAGATTCTTTACCAGCTGAGCCACAAGGGAAGCCCTTGTGTCTCTTTCAATTTTGGTTGCCTCAAGGTATATGCCTAGGAGTGGGATTGCTGGTTCATATGGTGGTTTTATTCCTATTTTTTAAAAGAATCTCTATACCGTATTCCATAATGGTTGTATCAGTTTACATTCCCACCAACAGGGCAATGGATGTGAGAGCTGGATTATAAAGAAGGCTGAGATGGGTGAGTTCAGTTATTTATTCAACAGGTATTAATCCATTCCATTCCTGACTGTTCTAGATGCTGGGCATACATTAATGGGAAAGGGCAATATTTGCTTACATATAGAGAGATACAACTAAGTTAGTATTACTTATTCTATTATTTGAGGCTTCTCCAATGGCTCAGTGGGAAAAGAGTCCACCTACAATGCAGGAGATGCAGGAGATGTGGGTTCGATCCTGGGTCAGGAAGATCCCCTGGAGAAGGCTGAGCGCCGAAGAATTGATGCTTTTGAACTGTGGTGTTGGAGAAGACTCTTGAGAGTCCCTTGGACTGCAAGGAGATCAAACAGTCAATCCTAAAGGAAATCAGTCCTGAATATCCATTGGAAGGACTGATGCTGAAACTGAAGCTCCAATACTTTGGCCACCTGATGCAAAGAACTGACTCATTGGAAAAGACCCTGATGCTGGGAAACACTGAAGGCAGGTGGAGAAGGAGACGACAGAGGATGAGATGGTTGGATGGCATCACCAACTTGATGGACATGAATCTGAGCAAGCTCCAGGAGTTGGTGATGGACAGGGAAGCCTGGCATACTGCAGTCCATTGGACACAACTGAGCAACTGAACTGAACTGATCCAAAAAACTGCTGTGAAGGATGATAATCGTGAGTAAAATGATTATAAAATAATCCTGCTTCAATTGTAAAAGATAAAAAATATTCTACTTTTGGAAATATGAGCAAATTGTATATTAAACATATACGAATTGTTTACAGATTTCAAAAACAAAGAAATGTTGCCAAAAGGTTGGTGATTACAAATAAACTTTGTTAGTGTAGATACAATCATAAAATTCTTGAAATCATCAAAATTTCTTTCCCTTTGATAAAAATTTGAAACTACATATTTATAGAAAAATTGAAAATACGATAAATACAAAGAGCTTGTTTTTTGAAACATTTGACACTAGTTGCTAACTGGATGCCCTAACTCTCTAGGACAGGTTTCTCCTATGTACAAGGACATTCTCCTACATAACCAGAGGAAATTCCACGGATACATTGTGCTGTGCTTAGTCGCTCAGTCTTGTCCGATTGTGACCGTTTGTGATCTTGTGGACTGTAACCCTCCAGGCTTCTCTGTCCATGTGGATTCTCTGGGCAAAAATACCAGAGTGGGTTGCCATGCCCTCCTCCAGGGGATCTTCCCAACCCAGAGATCGAACCCAGGTCTCCTGCATTGTGGGCGGATTCCTTACTGTCTGGGCCACCAGGGAACCCCAAGAACACTGGAGTGGTAGCCTATCCCTTCTCCAGGCGATCTTCCCAACCCAGGAATTGAACCAGGGTCTCCTGCATTGCAGATGGATTCTCTACCAGCTGAGCCACCAGGGAGGCCCATGGACACATTGCCACCATCTAATTCTCAGAACCCTTTCCAATCTTGCCAAAGCCCAACACTACCCTTTAAACCAAAATGGTCTAACTTAGAATTAGGTATTGCATCTAATTCTCATGGTTCTTTGGTTTCCTTCTATCTTCCTTCCATTTCCTTGACTTTGACACTTTGAAAATTACAGGTTAGTTATTTTATAGAGTATTCCTTAGTTGTGGTTTAAGGCTAAATTATGATAACTTTAGCAGTAATATCACAAAAGTAATACTACATTCTTCTCATTGCCTATTGATTTGTCCCTTTGCTGATGATAATTCCATTAATCACATGATAAAGATGGTGACTGCCATGTCCCCCTGTAATATTACTCTCCTCTACCATCCATGTAATCAATAAGGATTTTGCAGGGAGATTCTGATTATGTAAATATCGCAGCTCATTCTTTTATGGACATATGCATGGGCTCTTCGTTTTCTATTTAACACTTTGTCACCTCTACTATCATTATTTATTCTGATGCTCAAATCTCACTCTATTTAGCCAGTGGGAGCCAATTCAAGCTAGCTTCTGTTTTGAACATGCCCACATCGTTCTTTGAGCACTTTCTTGCTTTCTGGAACAAGATGTTTTGGACTCATCTTGTACTTTCCTTGTCTCACCCTTGGAATTAGCCATTTCTCTGAGGAGCCTGGTTTCTTTTGGTAGAAAATGTTATTTAAAACCAAGATCTGGAGGCCCCTTGTTTCTCACAGGGCATGCTCAATGCTCTTAGCTTGTGGCTATTCCCAGTCTCTTCTCAGCTGACAGAGTTAAAGGGGAAAATGTATTTATACCGTGTGTGCCCTCGTGTGTGCACACACATATAGACATTCACATCTATACTTATTTCTATATCTCTACCTTTGTATGTTGAAACGTATACATTTACATCCATATTTCCAAGTCCAATCCCATCAGGCTTATAAGTCTAGCTTTCTGCCTTTCCCTATTTTTAACTTTTTTTTTTCCCCGACAACAAGAAACCTGGCTTGTTCTGAGCTTATTCTATCAGTCACGCAGACTGTAAAGAATCCCCCAACTTTATCACCCGCGGGGGTGCCATGCTCACCCTGCCGGGAGCACTGACATTCCTCCCTGGCTACTCGGTATCTATGCCTTCCTCATCCTACTCAACTCGGACTGCCCCCCATCCCAGGCCCCCCTCCCTCACACCCTCTTCACCTTACCTGGACTCTTAAACATCCCACTGGCCACCCCTCCACGATGATGCTGTCCTCAACCTATGGGTTCTAAGCCACTGTGCTGCCCCTTAGGGCACCTTGCTCCACCCACCGACCAGATTCCAGACTCAGCTACTCAGCACAGAGCCAGGAAAAGGAAACTCCACAGAAAGGTCTGAGGCCTACAGAAAGCAACCCCTGTTATTCTTCCACTCTTTTCTCACTTATAACACCCAGAGAAGAGGAATAAAATGACAAGATCTGGCTCTTGAGACTTCTCAGCTACGTTTAAGTCAGTCTTCATGAGGATGTGTGTTTTGTGTGTAACTTTTTCTGCTACAGCAGCCAGACCATGACAAAAGCTCTGCGCTCATTACTTCCCATCAGAGTTGACCTATTTCCCCGCCTCACAGGGAGCATCTAGAAAAGGCCAATTTGGATAATTTGTTGTATTTCTTTTTGTCTTAGGGAAACAAGGCCTATTAAGGAGTAAAAGGCCAAGTAGGATAATGTTATATTTTCCCTTTGCCTTGGAGAAGCAAACATTTAAAAGGAAAAGCGTGCTTTTGCAAATTAAAAGTTTCTAAAATTTTAATTTAAAAAATTAAAATAGTTGTTAATCTCCCATAAAAAGTGATGAAAGTATGAATCACTGTTGTGTCAGACTCTTAGGGATCCCATGGACTGTAGCCCTCCAGGCTCTTCTGTCCATGGAATTTTCTAGGCAAGAATACTGGAGTAGGTTGCATTTCCTCTCCTTTTTACTTTCCATAGGGAAAATAATTTTTTCTGGAAAGAAGATATTTCTCATCTGTTAAGAAAACTTTCTTTAAGGAAGGAAGGAGGGGAGAGGTGCCAGTTTTTAGAAGTTTCTGACCCAAAATGATTAAAAAATATTGTTAGGAGTATCTATTTATTATCCAGAGAGCATTTTTGTTCCTCTTATTGACATTCAGCTAACAGAGGTAAAGTTAAAACAACACAAATAAAACTTGGTGGCCAGTGTTCATTGCAGTACTGTTCATTTGCAACTGCTAAGACACAGAAGCAACCTAAATGTCCATTAAAAGATGAATGGATACATCTTTGTGAAAGAAGAAACAAAAACTCCTTAAAAAAAAAAAAAAAAAACCAGATTTGGAAACTTCAGGTGAGTCTATCAAAGACAGAAATATGCAACTGGGTTCCCAGTGCAAGCATCTCCTGACTGCAACTTTGATTCAATTGCTGTAATTTATCTTTCCTATACTAAGTCCTCCTCTTTAAATATAAGTATATTAGAATTGAAAGTTCATTGAGTTTTGGCCAAAATTTCATTAATCAACTCTGTATCATAGCCATTGTTGGAAGGTTCCTGTCCAAATCAGCTTTTATCAGGCTGCTTTCTGGTGCAGTGAGTTGGCCTTAAATNACCCTATATGCGAGACAGCAAAAGAGACACAGATGTAAAAAACAGACTTTTGGACTCTGTGGGAGAAGGAAAGGGTGGGATGAGTTAAGAAAATAGCATTGAAACATGTATATTAACATATGCAAAATAGATCACCAGTCCAGGTTCAATGCATGAGACAGGGTGCTCAGGGCTGGTGTACTTGGATGACCCTGAGGGACAGGATGGGGAGGGAAGTGGGAGGGGTGTTCAGGATGGGGAACACCATGTACACCCATGACTGATTCATGTGAATGTATGGTAAAGACCACCACAATATTGTAAAGTAATTAGCCTCCAATTAAAATAAATTAATTAAAAATAAAATCAATCTGTTTTTCACTTTTTCAAATGTAGCTACTAGATAATTTTAAATTACACATGTGGCCAACATTATATTACTGTTGGCCGATGCTGCTATAGACCACAAAGGAAGCAGGGTAATGCTAAACTTCAATTGTTTTATTTTTGTCTTACTGTTAGAACCTAAATGTTGAAAGCAATATATCTTCTTTCAACCTTCTCTAGGGAAAGCAAATGATGACACAAAATTGAGATTTCAGATCAAGAGGCTGTTACTTAGGGACCTGTACAACTAAATTCTCCACTGGAAAACAGGAACATATATATGTACATACATATATATGGACATACATATATATATGTAGCAACTTGTGTTCTTACAAAGCACTTTCATAAAGCATTATTTAACTGAGCCATCAATCAGAACCCTGAGAGAGGAATATTATTTCCATTCTTCCAAGAAAGAAATTGATCCTAGTGGAAATTTACCTGTTACAGTGGACCCCAGTTATTAAGTGATGGGTAAGAACCTGAGCCAGGGCTGTGTGCCGCAGTGTCCAGGGCTGCCCTGAGCTTACCTTGGCTCAGGTTTAATGATTTAATCAAGCTCACTCTACTTCCTGAGTTCTTTTATATAGAATTCTTTCCAAATTTCAGAGATCCCAGAATTCTCTTCACCTGGAAATTTTGTTCCCTTGCCACTCTGAACCTATTTTTATTATTTTTTAATTGTGAACACAGAGGAGTGTGTATCCTACCTACCCAGGTGAGAAAGGACTTTATCCTGTGTTAAACTCCTGCTCAGCTAGAGGCATACCTGGTACCAGACAAAGACACTACCAAAAGTCAAACTACAGACCAATATCTTTGATGATATAGATGCAAAAACTCAACAAAACGTTAACAAACTGAATCCAGCAACACATTTTAAAAAAATCATACACCACAATCAAGTTAGATTCATCCCAGGGTCAAAAAGATAGTTCAACATACACAAGTCAATATGATACAGCACATCAACAAATGAAAAGACAAAAACCGCATGATCAACTCAACATGCAGAAAAAGCATTTGATAAAATTGAACATCCATTCATGATGACACTCTTGACAAAGTGGGCGTAGAGGGAACATGCCTCAACATAACAAAAGCTGTTTCTAACAAACCTGCAGCCAACAATGGAGGCATGCCTGGCTCCCAGCTTGATGTGGACCACCTGTTTTGAGGCCCTCAACACCAATGACTGTCTCTCTACACCTTTTCTACCACGCACAATCTGCATACCTGGGTGAAACGCTCAGATCTGACTTAGAACCAAAGAAGATATCCCCAGACAAACCTGGCTTCTGGTGAGCAAATTTCCTTTGCTCAGTCTTCCTTGGAGTTGAACAGGCCATTCTGCACTTTGGCAGAGGTCATGTGAAAAGAAATGGCAAAGACCCACAAAGAGAGAAGCAGATACCAGCATCAGTTCAGATGCCCTTCACCCAACAGCACTTCTCAATTGAAAGGGAGGAAAGAAAGAAACAGGATAAGGGTACAATGAGCTCCTCGTTTTTTCTGCAACATGAAAATCTAGTTTTTAAATCTAGAAAGGCCCTTAGAGAGTGTCTAGTCCTCATTTTATACATGAGGAAACCAGGATCCAAAAGTTAATTGACTTCTGTAAAGTCTCACAGCAACTCAGTATAACGACTAGAGCTCCCATTTCTGATTGTGTCAAATTAAACAAATTAAACAAAATTGCTTTAAAGGATCCACAGAGAAACATTAAGTGCAATCATACAGTTTTGATTTCCAAACCGGCCTACAGAAGAGTGGCACCTTGCTTGCAGGATGAAACTCTGAAATAGGTGCACAACACTGAAAATCATGTAATATTGAAATAATCCTTGAAAATCCTTAAGAAAGTACCACGTTGGAAACCAATATAACTTTTGTCAATCAATCTCACATGGTTAGTTTTTCCAGAGATGGAACAAGCTCAACAGTTGAGTACCAGATTAATTAATTGGCCTGAGGTTAGAAGGGAAAAAAAAAGGCATTGATCTTTAAACACAGGATCACATGTTGGCCTGCAAGCTGGATACATATAAAAGGCACTGGAGTTCTGAAATTAATAGCAGATTCCCTTCTCTTTATTTGTGCTCTCACTCCAGGGCACTGAGCAGAACAACAGGCAAAGTGACTCATATGACATCAACAGTTCTCTCTTCCCTGCGCTCCCGATAATAGTGTTTAGCACGTAATTAGAAACGAAATTGCTTCACACACACATGAATCTCTGTTTTGTTCATTGGTGCATCCCAAGTGCCAAGTACTGTGCCTGGCACATAAATATTTGTTGAATAAATGGATGAATCTACTCCTCTTTCTGTCCAGGTGATGCAACTGAATTCTTACAAGGTTATCTTGTTCTGGCATGTGGCTCTTAAGTTCTCAGAGAGTTATATTGCCTTGGCCAGAAAAATTCACATTGAACTGTTCATAGAGATTGTTTAGTACTCATGGGGTTCATGGATACACGATTAAAATTTTCTGGTGCTATAAACCTTTAAGATGCAGCTGTGACGCTTTAGCAGAATGACCTTCATGGCTCTGGAGAGCCTAGCATCATTTACTTTCATAGCTGCAGAAGAACTTTTCCTTATAACTCTCCCAAGTGCCAGAAACAAAAGGTACTCTCTAAATGCTGTCAGCCCAGAAGTTCAAAGGAGACTCAAGCTAAGCTCAAACTAGTGGCACCAAAACAACCTTTACAACCCATAGCTATATTTTCTGCCCTACTCTTAAGCCAGCCTGTTGGTTGACTGGCCCTGTTTCACAGACGTCCTCTTGAGCTGCTTGTGAGTTTCAGCACTGATACTGAATGGCCAGATGGACGACCTACAGGAGCACCCTGGATCCCTAGCTAGCCCCAGCCAGCACCGATACTGCACTTGTCACCACCAGCTCTGATGTCTGAACACGGAGAAATGTACAGCAGGAGAATATTCAAACAGCTGCTGAAAGGTGAGCTGAGGGAGGTCACTGCCAACAGGCTCAGAGGAAAACATAATTTATAGGCATCCTTCAGCAGAGCTCAGAGCTGAGCAAACACGGCTAAAGAGCCCTCAGCAATGCGGCCACCAGATACACCAGTGCTCCGGGACAACAGCAGCTCTTTCTGAGCAAAAAGAAAGAAGTAGAGCAGGAGGCTGGGCTGGGGACAGTGACAGGCGTAGGAAAGGGCAGCTGACTCAGCAAGGCAGCCCATGAACTCTACACCCATGTGGAAAGCACACATACTCTCCCAACCTGCACGGTGGTTGCCTATTATAAATATTATGGACTATGCACTAAAGCAGATTTAACAAAGTCCTAGGAACAGAATAAACTTAAGGCAGGGAAAGGATTACCCGTCTGCACATCTATACTGGCTTGAATAACGTCCTTCAAAAATTCATGTCTACCAAAACTGATGTTTCTGAACTGTGGTGCTAGAGAAGACTCTTGAGAGTCCCTTGGACAGCAAGGAGATCAAACTAGTCAGTCCTAAAGGAAATCAACCCTGAATATTCGTTGGAAGGACTGAAGCTGAAACTGAAGCTCCAATACTCTGGCCACATAATGTGACAAGCCGACTCATTGAAAAAGACCCCGANCTTGAGAGTCCCTTGGACAGCAAGGAGATCAAACTAGTCAGTCCTAAAGGAAATCAACCCTGAATATTCGTTGGAAGGACTGAAGCTGAAACTGAAGCTCCAATACTCTGGCCACATAATGTGACAAGCCGACTCATTGAAAAAGACCCCGATGCTGGGAAAGATTGAGGGCAGGAGGAGAAGGGGGCCACAGAGGATGAGATGGTTGGATGGCATCAACAACTCAATGGATATGAGTTTGGGCAAACTCTGAGAGATGGTAAAGGACAGGGAAGGCTGGCGTGCTGTAGTCCATGGGTGGCAGAGAGTCAGACATAACTAAGTGACTAAAAAACAACAAAATGAAGGGTTATTGGGACATAACCCCACTGTAAGTGAAAATAGATCAATACTGTCATTTTTATGGAAAATCATACAACACATAAGGGTACATATGGGTACATATGGAGAGGGAAATGGCAACCCACTCTAGTGTTCTTGCTTGGAGAACCCTATGGACGGAGGAGCCTGGAGTGCCTCAGTCCACGGGGTTGCAGAGAGTCAGACATGACTTAGCAACTGAGCAATGGGTATATAAGAGTGAGAAGAGTCTCCCTCTATTATATCAGAATTTCTGTTTTAAAACTAGGAAAACCACCAGTCATAAATCTCACTGTGAAAGGAAAAGGATGCTATATTAGCAAATATCATCAGTGATGGGAGACTTTGTAAGGATTTTTTTTTGACTAATACACACACTTGACTGATTTATAATAAATACTATATATCATTTATTCTATAATTATATAAATTATGCCAATTCTAAACACCCATCTACCGTTCAACAAATGCTCTGGCTGTGACACAACAGAAGGGATCCAGCTATACAAAACAAGAAGAAAAGAAGAGGAAAAAAAGCAAAGGGAAGTGCTGGACAGAAAAACCTTTATCATCTGAGAGTCTCATTCAATTATCACTCAAGCAAAGAGCTCTAGAACTAAGAGAGCACTCCTCATTGAATGAGATTTTCTGTCTACACTGTCTAATACAGTAACCACTGGTCACATTTGATTACTGAGCACTTGAAATGTGGCCAGTGAGACTGGAAAACTAAATTTTTAATTTAATTTTGATTCATTTAAATGACCATAATAATTAAATAACCACATGTGGCCAGCAGCTACTCTATTGGAGGGCACTGCTCTAGAATCACAGAAGGCTGGCTGTGGAGACAAACCTGAGAGCCTCAGAAATCTGAGATGTGACCAGCCCAAGTAAAAACAGGGGAGGAAGCCTTCACAGAAGGTATAGCTGTATGTAGAGTATTTCTAGGATATATTTGGGCTTCCCTGGTGGCTCGGGTGGTAGAGTCTGCCTACAATGCAGGAGACCCATGTTTGATCCCTGGATAGGGAAGATCCCCTAAAGGAGGAAACAGCAGCCTACTCCAGTGTTTTTGCTTGGGAAATCCCATGGACAAAGAAGCCTGATGGGTTGGCTACAGGACATATTTATTTCCTTAACCTTCACATGCTCTTATAGACAGTCAGTGATCATCTCCATCGGCTGGATGAGGAAATCAGGGTTCAGCAAGATTCTCTGACTTGCCCAGGGCCTTACAGCTTTTACAGTCTAGGGCTAGAGATCTAAATATGGCTTTGACACCAAAATCCATACTCTAGGCATCAAAGCACTCCATTTACAGCCCCTTTCACTCTTGTGATGTCTTCCATTTCCACCCTCTCTGAAGGGTCTGAAACACAAAAATGGGTATGCATGGATGAGTGCATATATGTGTGTCTGAGTAGATTTTGCAGAACAGGTACAGGTCTGAGAATTACTTGAGTGTTTAATGCGAATCTAGTATTCCATACAAATCAGTATCCTCTAAGCAACCAGCCCATTTTCCACTTAATCAGGAAGAACAGGAGGCAAGAATGAGTACCTGCTGACTAACTTATTAAGGCCAAATTGGCAGATTAAATAAACCTTCTTCCTGGGACACATTTAGCACTATTTCTATCATCCAGCTTTCCTGGTCCTCAGGGAGCCCCCATTTCCCTGGCCATAGTGACACTTAGAAACCCCAAGACAACAGATCTTCACAGCAGGGGAGGCTGGAGGTAAGGGAATGAGGAAAACCGAGAGACAAGATACCTAAGAAGTGGTATGTAGGTTTGAAAATAACTGGTTTCAAATCAAGAGTGACAATGCTAAATCTGGGCTGCTCAGCTTCTCCCCCAATCTCCTGTTTGTTTCCAGCAGTGCCAAAGGACAAGTGCGGGTCTTTAGATAGCACAAGTGTGGAAATCAGGTGAAGCCATGGTGGGAAAGATTGCCCTCCCAAGACAAAACCACAGGTGGTTTGTGGTGGAGGTGTGGATCCCTGGCTGTGCTATTAATAAGATTTCTGCAGTATTATGANCATGGACCACAGCCTACCAGGCTCCTCTGTCCATGGGATTTTCCAGGCAAGAGTACTGGAGTGAGGTGCAATCGCATTCTCCGGCAGATTACTGAGCGTCCTGATGTTTTCTTACTCATTGTTATAGGGGCGGTAATTCTTATTAAGTATTGAAATAATTTTTTGGCTTCTTCACAGAAAACGGTCACAAGTGAGAGAGAAACTTTAGCAAAGGTTATTAAATGCTTAACTGGTGACATTCATTCATCTGTAGGAAATTGACTACTGCTTGAATCCTGAGTTAGGAGACAGTTTGGAGCCCATATGCGTGTTTCTGTGTTCGTGTGCTTAGGGGATCCTCGCAGTCCAGGGCCCCCACCCAGCCTTCCTCTAGAGTAAGGGGATATCATTTGAGACAAATGCAGAGCCAGAAACTGGTGGATGGAGTCCAAAACCACGGCGGGTGGAGTTCCAAGGAGAGCCCGTGCCCTGCAGAATGGATAGGGGACGTGGCCGGACTTGGTGGCAGAGCTCCTCCAGGGTGAGGGGCTGCTGCTGTCAGAGGTGGGGAACCCCTGCTCCCGGGGTGGATGAGGTGAGTGTGAGGAGGACTGCATAGACAGTGGAGGAAGAGGAGGTGGACACAGCCTCCTGCTCTTGGGGGTTTTTGGGTAACAAGGAGGGCCCTGGTGCCAGGACCCGAGGCCTGGCACAGTTGGGGGGTTCAGATGGAGAAGCCTGGGGCCTGGTCACCAGGACCCTGTGTGTCAGAGTGAGAGATGAGAAGAGGAAGCAGCCGCGGGGCGGGAGGGGCCGCTGTGCTCTGGACAGTGGGCCGCAGTGGCTGGTGCGAGGGAGGGCTGTCTCCAGGAGGGAGCTCTCGAGGGGTCACGGCAGTGACTTAGCAGCACAGGTGGGGCCTCGGAGTGGGGCTTGCGGGCACTGTGGGCTGGGTGGGGGGCACTGTGCTGGCTCAGGAGGGAGGGAGTGGGGACTGCAGACCTGGCTCACTGGCAGGGCAGGCGCGGCGTCCTTGCGGGACCTCCCAGAGGAACTGGTCACCTTGTCTCTGAGACCTTCTCCTGGAGGAAAGAGCTTCGGGGGAGGAGAGGGAGAGAGATGGAGCCTGCACCCCGCGAGGGGACTGGGAGGTGATGGTTGGGGGGCGACCCAACCCGGAGGCCTCTGTGGCCCTCAGAGGACCCGTGAGGGTCCACAGTCCACAGCGGGACTGTGTCGTGCCCCCCACCCAGTTCCCAAGTGTGCTCTGGCCCCAGGCCTTGGGTGGAAGTGGAGCAGAGAAGGGAGCAGTTCTGTCAGGACGGAGGGGAGACGGGAGGGAAGACAGGCGTGGCTTGGGGAGATTCCAGACCTCCATCTCCTGTGCAGCACAGTTTTCCTCACAAAACCATCGAGCAGGGCAGCGTGCAACCCCTAGCAGGCTGAGCTGGTGGTTGGCCCTGGCCGCTCTGCAGACGGATGGGGTGTCCTGTCCTCGGAGGAGGGCTCTGTCTCCCGGGTTTGGGGACTCCTGCACGTGAAGGCGCCACCCTCTTCCCAGAGACAAGACTGAGCAGCGCCCGGCGGTCCTGCAGTGCAGNAAACAGATGGAGAGATATTCCATGTTCCTGGGTAGGAAGAATCAATATTGTGAAAATGACTATACTACCTAATGCAGTCTACAAATTCAATACGATCCCTATCCAATTACCAAGACATTTTTCACAGAACTAGAACAAAAAATTTCACAATTCATATGGGAACACAAAAGACTCCAAACAGCCAAAAGCAGTCTTGAGAAAGAAGAATTGAGCTGGAGGAATTAACTTGCCTGACTACAAAGCTAATAGACCAATGGAACAAGATTAGAAGTCCAGAAATAANAAAATTTCACAATTCATATGGGAACACAAAAGACTCCAAACAGCCAAAAGCAGTCTTGAGAAAGAAGAATTGAGCTGGAGGAATTAACTTGCCTGACTACAAAGCTAATAGACCAATGGAACAAGATTAGAAGTCCAGAAATAAACCCATACACCTATGGGTACCTTATTTTTGACAAAGGAGGCAAGAATATACAATGGGGCAAAGACAGCCTCTTCGATAAATGGTGCTGTAAATGGTGTTGGACGCCTATATGTAAAAGAATGAAATTAGAACACTTCTTAATACCATACACAAAGATAAACTCAAAATGGATTAAAGACCTAAATGTAAGACCAGAAACTATAAAACTCTTAGACAAAAACATAGGCAGAACACTCAGTAAATAAATCAAAGCAAGAGCCTCTATGACCCACCTCCTAGAGTAATGGAAATAAAAACAAAAGTCAACAATTGGGACCTGATTAAACTTAAAAGTTTTTGCACAGCAAAGGAAACTAATAGCAAGGTGAAAAGACAACCCTCAGAATGGGAGAAAATAAGAGCAAATGAAACAACCAACAAAGGATTAATTTCCAAAATATACAAGCAGCTCATACAATTCAATACCAGAAAAACAAACCCAATCAAAAAGTGGGGAAAAGACCTAAACAGGCATTTCTCCAAAGAAAACACACACATGGCTAACAAACATATGAAAAGATGCTCAACATCACTCATTATTAGAGAGATCCTTATCAAAACTACAATGAGACATCACTTCACACCAATCAGAATGGCCATCATCAAAAAGTCTACAAACAACAAATGCTGGAGAGGGTGTGGAGAAAAGGGAACACTCTTGCACTGTTGGTGGGAATGTAAATTGATACAGCCACTATGGAAGACAGTATGGAGATTCCTTTAAAAAGTAGGAATAAAACCACCATATGACCCAGAAATCCCACTCCTAGGCATATACCCTGAGGAAACGAAAATTGAAAAAGACACAAGTATCCCATTGTTCATTGCAGCACTATTTACAATAGCTAGAACATGGAAGCAACCTAGATGTCCACTGATAGATGAATGGATAAACAAGCTGTGGTACATATATACACAATGGAATGTTACTCAGCCATAAAAATGAATGCATCTGAGTCAGTTCTAATGAAGTGGCTGAACCTAGAACCTATTATATGGAATGAAGTAAGTCAGAAAGAGAAAGAGAAATATTTTATTCTAACACATGTATGTGTTAAGCCTTAGAAAGCATCACTACAAACAAAGCTAGTGGAGGTGATGGAATTCCAGTTGAGCTATTTCAAATCCTGAAAGATGATGCTGGGAAAGGGCTGCACTCAATATGCCAGCAAATTTGGAAAACTCAGCAGTGGCCACAGGAC